>JAIVEN010000037.1:1800000-2065000 GCA_026686845.1 Adenanthera pavonina
CTTAGAATACCCATATTCTATTGGGTTTCAGAGTTTTGATCATCCTTCCCTTTGGGTTCATGCTTCCGCTTTACAGATAACTCGACTTTCTGAATTCCTAGAGCATTGATCCTAGAGAGTCTACAGTTGGTATCAGGGTTTATAGGTTGACATAATCATCCTCATCCAGATTTCATCATTATCTTCAAGCACAACTTCGATCTTTCCTCAAAGCATCATCACTAATCTCAACCATCCTCCTAAATCGATAACGCCATTCCTTTTCCCCTTCTTTTTCTTGTTCATCAAACGTGGTGCGTCTTATCTTCTTTTTCTTTCCGATCGTCTGTGTCCGTCACGTAGCTTCATTCATCTTTTGAAATTGCAAAAATTACTCTTAAATACCCAAAAGCTTGTGAAATCATGTTTTGCACCACTCTTTCCCAACTTCTATCATTTAAGTCCTAATTGAATTAATTTCTTTCTAGGAATTATTGTTTGCTAAAAATTCTTTGGTGACTTGGCTAAATTCAAAAAAAAAAGGAAAAAAAAAAGAAAAGAAAAAAAAAGGTAAGAAAAAGAAAAGAAAAGTCAAGAACATAGAAATTTTGTACCTTTATTGATCTATACTTCATTCTTGGTGTAATATTTATTGGGTGGAAAATTCTCTCTAATCTTACTATATTTTATCCTCTTCGTCGTCAAGTTAGATTCCTAGTTTTGTCCTTATTTCATTGAAATCCAAAATTATATATTGATTGCCACATACACAAAACCCTCTTGATTGAGTCTCCTTGATTCTATTAAGGGCACTGCAAGATACTAGTGTGAGTGGTAAAAGGCAAGAGAGAGTATAAGTTCATTATTAGAAAAAGCCAAAAAGAGTGTAAACACGAGTGAATTTTATACAAGAACTAAGTGAAACACGTGAGAAGAGGGAGTGAGTTTCCTTTCACAAAATATTTTTCTCTTTTCTTAATTTTACAGGTTGGCAAGCATGTCAAAAAATGAAGCAGAACAAAATCTAGATTTGAAAGTTACTCTCAAAGCCTTGTGTGATCAATTCCAACATATGAGAGCTGATATGGAAAACATGAAATCTGAAATTAGAGGCAAAAAGTCGAGATCTCACCTCTTTGAAGATGATGAAGTAAATTCAGAATATGGTTCCTCTCTCAGAAATAAATTCTCATCCAAACGAGATAATGATTTAGGTAGTATCAAGCTGAAAATTCCTTCTTTTCAAGGAAGATGTGATTCTAATGCACATCTTGAATGGGAAAGAAAAGTGGAGATGGTATTTGAATGTCATGAATATTCATAAGAAAAGAAGGTAAAACTTGTAGCCGTTGAATTCACTGAATATGCAAGTGTCTAGTGGGATCAATTACAATGAAATAGAAGAAGATATGGTGAAGAACCCGTCAACACATGGCGGGAGATGAAAACTCTTATGCAGAAGAGGTATATCCCTAACTATTATTTTCGTGATGTACACATTAAATTACAAGCTCTTGAATAGGGATCAATATCAGTTGATGAGTATTACAAAGAGATGTAGCTATTCATGATTCAAGCTGATGTGCAAGAAGATATTCAGCAAACCATGGCCCGTTTTATTCGTGGGTTAAGATCTGAAATCAGAGATAGAATTGAGCCTGAAAACTATGTTACCATGGAAGAATTACTCTACAATGCAATCCATATTGAGAGGCAATTAAAGAATAGGAAGTCTAGCTCATCCACCTACTGGAGAAATAATCCTATCTACAAAGCAAAAGAAGCTAGAACAAAGGAACAGCCTCCAAAGTTCAAATCTGCTATGAAGTACAGAGATGATTACAAAACCAAATTTGCCCCTTCAAAGAGCAACACTGACACTTCCACACCTTTTAAACCCCGAGACACTCGCTGCTTTAGGTGCCAAGGATTTGGACACATTGCTGCCCAATGTACAAATAAGAGGAAAGTCTTATTACTTGATAGTAGAGATATGAAATATGCAAGCTCCAATGATGAAGAAAAAGAAGAAAATAATGGTCTTAAAACCCCTCCTCTTTCTGATGTCTTAGGAGATGATTATGATCATCCCCTTAGCCGAGACATTTGTGTGACAAGGCGAACTCTTAGTATTCAACCAAAAGAAGAGCATAATGATAAACAACGGGAACTGCTCTTCCAGTCTAGGTGCTTTATCCAAGATAAGGTATGTAGTCTAGTAATTGATGGTGGTAGCTGTACTAATGTGGTTAGTACCTTACTTGTTGAAAAATTGAATTTACCTCTCATTAAGCATCCTAGACCATATAAGTTGTAATGGTTGACTGATTGTGGTGAAATTAAAGTTTGTAAGCAAGTTCTTGTTATTTTCACTGTTGGAAAGTATACAGATAAGGTGCTATGTGATGTTGCACCTATGTTTACTGGGCATTTGTTACTTGGTCGTTCATGGCAATATGATAGATATGTCAATCACGATGGGCGCAAGAACTTCTACTACTTCAAGTTCCATGGAAAGCAAGTCACACTTACTCCTTTACCTCCTTTTGAAGCGTATAAAGACCAATTGAAAATTTAGAATGAGTACCAATCAAAAGATCTAAATAAGAGAGAAAAAGAAAAGAGTGAGATGAAAAATCCAGAAAAATTATAGAAACATGAAAAACGAGGGAAAAGTGAAAAAGTGTGGAAAAAGAGAGAAGAAAGTGAGAAAGAGAGTGAAAAAAAAAATAAAGTGAGCTTATTAGCACAAGAAGGAAAGGTTAAAAGAGCATTGTATGCGAGGCAAGAAATCTTTGTACTTCTGTACAAGGATGTTTGTTTATCCACTAACCAATTTGATTCCTCTATGCCATCTAGTGTTTCTTCTATATTGCAGGAATTTGAAGATCTCTTTCCAGAAGAAATACTCGATGGCCTACCTCCCATAAGAGGTATAGAACATTGCGTTGATTTCATGCCTGGAGTTACCATTCCCAACCGTCCAGCATATAGAGCAAATCTAGAGGAAACAAAAGAAATTCAACGCCAAGTTGAAGAAATCATGAGAAAGGGATTTGTCAGAGAAAGTTTGAGTCCTTATGCAGTACCGGTGATTCTAGTACCAAAGAAAGATGGTTAGTGGCGAATGTGTGTGGATTGCAGAGCCATCAACAAAATAACAGTAAAATATCGCTATCTCATTCCTAGGTTAGATGATATGTTAGATGAATTGCATGGTGCATCGTTATTTTCTAAAATTGATCTTAGGAGTGAATATCACCAAATTAGAATGGAAGAAGGTGATGAATAGAAAACTGCTTTTAAAACTAAGTTTGGACTTTATGAATGGTTAGTTATGCCTTTTGGTTTGACTAATGCTCCTAGCACTTTCATGAGTCTCATGAATCATATTTTCCGTTCATTCATTGGAAAATTTGTTGTAGTTTATTTTGATGATATCTTAGTGTATAGTAAGAGCCTAGATGATCATGTCATGCATTTGCGTGAAGTTCTCATTGTTCTTAGGAAAACTAGGCTCTTTGCAAATCTAGAAAAATGCTCCTTTTGCTTGGATTCGGTTGTCTTCCTTGGGTTTGTTGTAGGAGCTCAAGGAATCCGAGTAGATGAAGATAAGGTAAAGGCAATCCGAGAATGGCCAACCCTGAGGAATGCAAATGAGGTAAGAAGTTTTCATGACTTAGCTAGCTTTTATCGGAGGTTTGTTAAAGATTTTTCTTCTATAGCAGCATCTCTCAATAATCTAGTTAAGAAGAATGTAACCTTTAGGTGGGGTGAGGTACGTGAGAAAGCATTCAACACTTTGAAACAGAAACTCACCAATGCACCACTTCTTGTACTTCCAGATTTTAATAAATTGTTTGAAATTGAATGTGATGCATCTGGGGTAAGAATAGAGGCTGTTCTTATGCAAGACAACAAACCCATAGCTTACTTTAGTGAGAAACTTAATGGCCCAACTTTAAACTACTCTACCTATGAGAAAGAACTCTATGCATTAAAAAGAGCCTTAGAGATATGGCAACACTATCTATGGCCAAAGGAGTTCATCATTCACTCAGATCATGAGAGTTTAAAGTACTTAAACTCACAAGGTAAGTTGAACAAGAAACATGCCCGGTGGATAGAATTCATTGATACATTCCCATACATTCTTAAGCATAAGCAAGGTAAAGATAATGTTATGGCTGATGCACTTCCATGAAGGTATTCTCTTTTAACTTCTTTACATGCTAAATTGCTTGGTTTTGAATTGATTAAGGGATTGTGTGCTTCTGATTCAGATTTTGCAAAATTTTGGGAATCATGTGAAAATCATGGGTTCCTAGATTTCTATAGATTTGATGAATTTCTCTTTAAGAAAGACAAGTTATGTATTCCTCATTGTTCTTTGCGTGAATTACTTGTTAAAAAAACTCATGGTGGTGGATTAATGGGATATTTTGGAATTCATAAGACTTTAGAAATTTTGCATGAACACTTTTATTGGCCTTCTATGAAACGAGATGTTGCTTTTGTGTGTGATAGATGTGTTACTTGCAAGCATGCGAAATCTAGAGTTAATGCACATGGATTGTATACCCCTTTACCCGTTCTTGAACAACCTTGGACTAATCTTTCCATGGATTTCGTGTTGGGATTACCACGTTCTCCTAGTGGTAAGGATAGTATTTTTATTGTAATTGATAGATTTAGCAAGATGGCATACTTTATTGCATGTTCAAAAACTCATGATGCCATACTTATTGCTGATTTGTTTTTAAAGAAGTTGTGAGATTGCATGGTATTCCTAGAACAATTGTGAGTGACAGAGATATTAAGTTCTTAAGTCATTTTTGAAGCACTTTATGGAGTAAATTAGGAACTAAACTTTTGTTTTCTACTAATGCACATCCACAAACTGATGGTCAAACTGAAGTAGTAAATAGGACACTCACCACATTGTTGTGATCCATAATTTAGAAAAATTTGAAGAATTGGGAATTTTGCTTACCTCACATAGAATTTACATATAATATGGCTATGCATTCAACTACATCATATTCTCCTTTTGAGATTGTATATGGTTTCAACCCTATGACTCCTCTTGATATTCTACCTCTACCTTGTAATGAGAAAGTTAACCTTAATGGTAAGAAGAAATCTGAGTTTGTGCAGGATCTTCATGCTAAAGTAAAAGCTAACATTGAAAAGAAGAATGCAGAATATGCTAAACAAGCTAACAAGGGTCGTAGAAAAATTGTATTTGAACCCGGTGATTGGGTTTGGGTACATCTGAGAAAGGAAAGATTTTCTGAATAAAGAAAATCAAAGCTGCAGCAACGTGGAGATGGACCTTTTCAAGCCTTGGCCCGAATCAACGAAAATGCTTACAAACTTGATCTGCCAGGCTCTTATGGGAATGTTAGTGCTACCTTCAATGTTGCAGACCTATCTTTATATGATGCTGTAGATTCGAGGGCGAATCTTTTTCAGGAGGGAGGGAATGGTGGAGATCATCCAAGCCATAGTCTACAAGTCTATCAATGGAGATCCAATGTCCCAAAGGATCCATTACAAGCTATTAGAGGTCCAATAACTCGAGGCCAAACTAAAGCTATGAAGGAAGCATTACAAGGCTTGATCCAAAAATTACAAGAGGATAAGCCCATATTTGAGGAGCAAGAGGCTTCTAAGCCCATTGTTGAAAAAAGAATAATAATTTTAATTCAAGCTCAAGTTTCAAGTGAGACTCAATTCCCGAATCAAGGCCCAATAATAGAATAGCTTAATTAATGGGATATTTCAATTAATTTTAGGATATCTTTTCAGATTTATTTTATTTTGATTTGATTTAAATTAAAATTATGATAATTTTGTGATTTCCTATTTGTATTCAAAGGGACCAATCATAGAGTTAAATTCAATTTAATTTAGTTTAAACTTTATTAGATAAAGTTTATCTTTATCTGATATCTTTTAGAGATTCATTAGGATTTAGTTTTCTTTTCCTATTTATAGACCTTTGTAGTACTATTTTTTAGAAAAATCAATATTATTAAGAGTTTATTCAATTAGTGAGTTTTACTAGTTCTTTGTGTTCTTTTTAGAATACATATTTCGACTAATCAAGGGAATTGATCTCTCTCTTGTGGCGTCCCTCTCTGGAGTTCTTAGAATCCCCATATTCTATTAGATTTCAGAGTTTTGATCATCATTCCCTTTGGGTTCGTGCTTTCGCTTTACAGACAACTCAACGTTCTGGGTTCCTAGAACATTGATCCTAGAGGGTCCAAATCAGACTGCTTACAAAACATAGGTCCAATCTCAATTACAGCAAGTTTTGCCACAATCACCATGGAATAGCCTAGGTTATATTGGAAGTGGATATCCATTCTTAAAAACAAGAAAAAGTCATGGTGTAACTTGACTCTTGTATGTATAAAAAGGAGAGAAGTGTTTTACCGAGAGAGAGAGAGAGAGAGAGAGAGAGAAGTGGGATGGATGATAAACAAATATTAGGGATGTTGAGGTACTTGCCTAGAATGCCGAGGGGATTTTCTTGCTAGGGAACGAAATGGTCATAAGTCTTATTGTGCTTCTCTTTTTTCCTACGATAAAGCTAGTGTGGTTCTCGTCTATTTCTTGCAAATCTTTTTTGTTTTCTTTTGTAATTTGCAAAATGTACTCTTTTGTGGCATAATGACACTAATCTTTCTTGTATGTGGTGTTCACGTAAGTAAAACATTTGTCTATCTCATTAAAATCTAATACCCCGTTTGGTTTGCAAGAATTGAGATTAGAGAGATGGACATGAAACTAAATTCTATGTCTTGTCATATTTGGTGTGATTGATCTTAACTTCGCTGAAAGTCTATTTCAAACAAAATGGGCTCCATGGGGACATATACTTCCATGGAACTAGAGGGTAAAAGATCATAATGCCCATGATTATAATATTTTAGGACAATTTTATCCCTATAATTTTCAACCCTAATCAGACTACCTAGGTAGAGGTGTTAAATCGGGTTAGGCTCCAATCGAGTCGGGCCTAAAAGCTCGATTTGACATATGGACTTGAAAATTTAAACTCGAGCCCATAGGATCGAATCTATGACCCGGCTCGCGGGTTTTTTTTATTTTTTTAATATTTTTTATTTTTTTTAAAATTTTTATATAATTATTTAAATTAATACAACTAATTACTATGATAAGTGATTAAAAATTAACATAATATTTAAATTTTATAATTTATATATTATTAATTAATAAAATAATATATATTTTTAATATTTTAAATAAAACAAAAAAATAGACTTTTCAGATTAGCCCATGTCCTGCCATGAGCAGTACCTAATCAGGTCAAGCTAAGCTCAAAAAGCGCAAGACACTACAAATGGACATCCACCCAGCTCATTTCTTCTGATTTTTCAGGCCGTCCCATCATTATACGCAAGACGTTTTGTTAGCTTAATTCGTTTTGCCACCACTATACGCAAGACCATAATTGCCGTCAATACCCATTGACCTCCTTCCTCTTCAACAAGCTCGACACAGTCTTTTGGATCATCACCGACAACAACAATTGAGTTCAAAGGTTCATCATCTGATAGGGGTTTGACAAATTTGGGGTTTCGACAACGAGCTCATTGCAAGATTGTTCATCTTCCAGTGGATGCAACAAGTATGGCTTCGATAAATTTCAGTCTCATACAGACGATTTCAGCCAACGAACCCATGTTTATTCGACAACGGTGAGGAGGAATTGACGACAAAGGAGAGGGTTTGAGGTCTACCAACGAACCCATGTTTCTTTGACGGCAGCCAAGTTTCATCAATGGAAGCTAAAGAAGAAGAACAATGGTTTGATGCTATCAAAATCAATTTCTAGGTTCTATTATGAGTTCATCATGGAGGCAAAATTAGCCAACAATTTCTAGGTTCAATTATTGTTTTTGGTTTTTGGTTCAAGTTCCGGTCTTTAAAATTTTTGGGTTATGTTTGGCTTTTGCTGCAAATCATCTCACTCTTCCCTCTCATTGAAACTGATGTTTGATGGTGAGGACGACGACACTTCACCAATGGTGGATGGATTGGGTTTTTGGTGGTGGATGGAGACAACGGTTGGGCTTAACTTGACAGATTTTGTTTTTATTTTTTTGACATGATCATTTCATAATATAAATATATATATCAATTAAAAATTATTTTAGACTTGTTTAGATATATTAATTGTACCTTTAAATTCTGCTTTCACTTTTATTTCCTCTTCCATTTTTACTTCTTCTTCCATTTTCTTCAAAAAACACTTTGTAGAACCCAGCATAACATAACAGAAAATATACCATGTGCCGCATACAAGGATGATTTTGTGAGCAATTTCTAAATTGTGAAAATTAACTTATTAATCGGTTAAAAGTATAAGAAGCTCCTTCAAAAAAAAAATAACTATGAGGACCAATTTAAAAATAAGTTTAAAGTATATGAACTCATAGATTGAACTTTTTTTTCAGCTTAATATAACAGCAACCCAACCTCACAATGAAGGAGACATTACAGCAACTAAATACACTGCTTGGAAAGCACAGCCAGTTAGAGTTCCAAGAGATGCATTCATGCAAGAACAAAGCAAGCAACTTTATTCAGCATCCCTTAGATCAAGGCTGCTAATTCATTACATATTACAAAACGCAAAATGTTCGAGGGTTCTTCTATAAATAACAAGATTTACGTCTCCCTATATAAAAAAATAGCTACAGCGATGATTAAAAATACAACAAAATGGAACCTTTTTTAGCACAATTCAAATCCTTACTACACAGGCTTGGTGGTTTCATAACACAGCTGAAAATCCGGAACCAGATAGGCCGTTTCCTTACTTATCTGCAACAGTATAATTAAGGGGTTCAGCTGGGTGATGCTTACATTCTGAAATTTTACCTTATCTAAATCTCACCATTTGGGGATTGAGAGCTAGTTGCAGAGAAGTCGGAAGATGACATAGGGATCGATATTGAGAGTTGTGTTGTAGAGAAAGCTAGCGGCTTGGATCTCTCATCTGACAGTCCAGACCATGGCTCCTTGCTTCTAGGCCATTCATCAAATAAAGGTCGAAGAGACTGGCTGCTCTCCAGCTTCGCAGGCTCCCCAGAGGCATACTCACTAGAGAGAAATGAGTGCTGAGGATAATCACTCTGCAGCATGGTGCTATTGCTCGATTTTGAGGTAGCAACTGAGGCAACTCTGGTTGTCATCAAAGGCCACGTGTTTTCCATGGGTGATTCCATCCGGAGAAACCTATTACTTCCTGAAGCTTCAGAAATGAAACTATGCTCACCACCCTCAGATTTAAGCCCTTGAAGATACCTGATTATTTCACATTAAATTGTTAACAGTTAATGGATTGAAATATTAATTGTAACTATCCAAAAATTAATTTCATCCTAGGCCAAGGAATCACACACACTGTACTTAAACCACAGTGCAAGTAACAACAAAAACAAACGTGAAGAAAACATAGAGCAATATATTAGATGACAACCTAATTTGCTCCAAGTTAAAAATATAGCTACAACATTTCAGCTCTCATTTACTTTGAACAAGTTTGTAATATAAATATAAAATAAGGAGCAACAATAACTTAATAAACAAGATGATTATGAGATGAAATTACTATGATGGGCCTGGATTGGCCCAACAGCCCCATGTTTATCAACGAAAAGAGAAAATGAACGCTGGTCCAAGAGAGAAGGGGTGGGACAAAGGGATTGCATTGAATATAGGCAGAGCTGAAGTGTGAAGAAGGAGGAAATGGTTTAGTGGAGAGTTCCAGATGAGTGTGGCTGGGCAATGTTTTTGGCTATTATTTTCTTTCTCCTGTGACTGTTTCGCTGTATTTCCTGAGCTCTAATCTTTGTTCCTTGAACTAGGATTGAGATTAACTCAGTTTTATACATAAATGATACGAATATAGCTTGGGTTTCATCATACTACATTTGATTTGAGGTCATTCGTATTGAAAGAGTGCATACCCATATGCACAGATTGGGCGATAGTAATTGACCTTAAAAACATCAGAAATTTGGAGTTCTAGAAGTGTAATAATGACAATTCTGACTTCATTCAGTTTCAAGAAAGGTACACATAAATTCAAAGCATCTCAATTCTTTTTTTCAGGAAGACCCCAGCATATGCATCTTCAACTTGATATAAATATTATATCATGCACGTATAAGATCAATACCACGAAAAAAGTTAATTCAGACTGAAGGAATGGAAGTATTATGTATTGTAAACTGCTTTAGGTGTCAACATGCAACTGCTAATGTGCACCCTAATATATTTCAAGATTATGTAGCAGCTGCAGCCATATGAAGAAAAATCATAACTGGACAGTTTTTGACAAATAAAATACCAAAACAAACCTCATAACGGACACTTTGAACTTTTGATGAAAAATAACAAACGGAGAGATAATATGGTTTCACTGTTTAGCATATGAATAAAGTTCTATGAGGACTAGACCAAATTACTGAGGAATAACACTTTTAGAAGCCCACCTCAACTGCAAATCAAATCATACATGAACTCTAAACAAATAATTTGACAAAAACTATGGCCTGAAACATGTTCATTTCATAGAAAAGTATGGAAAAGTCTATTGTGAAACCAAATGGCAGCAATTTAAACCTGCTATGTAACATGGATGTGGTTCGGAGCTAATTTTAATAATACAACTAAAAAAGAAACTGCCACACACTCTTTCACTGGTAATGGATAAAAGGTGAGTGTGAGATATATTGCTCCTGAAAAAATAAAAAAAGGAATGGCAATAAGTTTTAAGGTAGCGCACCTATATTTTCCACTGTCTCTGATATTGCAGTAGAAAGCCACATAATAAGCATGCCATGGTATTTCAGGGTCATATCTCAGGAATAAATTAATTCAAGTGACAAAATGCAAATAAAGGTTCCCAAAGCTATCAAGATTTTATCAAAAGAATCGACACCAAGAAGTTTGTAGACAAGTTTTATTCATGACGCTTTCCAGAATTTCTAACCAGTCCATGCCTAAGCATTGCCCAACACTAGAAAAGATAAAATATACCATCTTTGTCCCATATTATAAAGGCAATGAGAGGGGGTTCACGCATATTAAGAAATATTTATTAGATCATTAAACTTCGAAGAAAAACCAAAATTTCCAATTTTACCTCCATTAATTCCACTTCTTTCATTAAATATAACACAAGTTACAATATTAATAATACAATAAATAAAGAACAAAAATGACAAATCACTATATGTTGCCTTATATTATGAGATAAGAAAAATTCCTCACGTCTTATAATATGAAATAGAGAGAGTAACAGTCACATTTCCCCTTCAACATCAAAAAGAAAGTTTTAGACAGAAAGATGAAGCAGATCCAGGTAGATAACAGCTACAGAGTATTCTTTAAATGGAAAAGAAAATATTGAATTAGATAATTCAGCAGTAAAATGCATCCTAGCAACTATTTCTAATGCTTTCAGATCTATATAGAAATGCAGAGAAACAGAAAATAAAGAACCCTACAGAAATAAATGAGACAATGAGAACCCCACTAGTCTGAGAAATTATAAAAGACTTAAAACTACATGAAAACATTAGGGCCCAGAGCATCCTTAGAAGCAGAAAAAAAAATGAAAAAGTTTCTGCTCTGACATATCCAATGCTCAAATCACATGACGGAAAATGTTATGAATTTTGCTGTGGCAACATAATGTCAATAATATGGGCCCAAACCAGAACAACCAAAGGATATCAAAATCAACAACTCAGAAAATCTACCTATATTGTAATATTCAAAGTAATGCATCAGAATCAGACAACAACACAGAAACTCAAGAACTTGAATTAATGAAGTTTCCACAACATATAAGCTCAATTATATATTTTCATTTCGATGCTTTCTAGCACAAATCCACTTTCAAGAAGAGAGCGGTAGTAACAAATTCTATACCTGTATTCTCTACTTGGGATCCCATAGGGGATGGAATCCAGATGATACTGGGACTGGTAGGATCCAGAACCAGAGCCTTGGGGATTACTAAAGGCATTTGTGGAAAGGTTCTGGAAGTTTTCAGTTCTACTGCCGCCACCTGTGACAGTCAGTGATGTCACAGTGGATGATGACTGTGTCATGGTATGTGATTCCACAGGCTTTCTTGAACGGTTGCGGCCACGGTGCATGTGGCGCTCACAGTATTTTGAGTCTGGGTATGCCTCCTTGGAGCACCTCCACTTTTTTCCATCAGTCCTCCTGCATCGTCCTGGCTCTGGGTCCACCTTCTTCCCATAAAAGGAACAATAACTCACTGCAAAATAACATGCAGTTAGCTCATACTTTATCACCAATGTCTAGACACACAGTATATAATGAATAAGATGCATCATTAACAGTAAAAATGACAACATGGAATTACATAACTGCAAAATTGAAAAACTCCAGCTATTTGAATATGCCACCATTAATTTAATACTTCTTCCATGCATAGCAGCACGGGGTTTCCACTTCCAAACCTCTCACTATAAGACCAACCTGGCGGCTTAAATTATTTAATACTTTATTGGTAAGATTTAGTTATAACTTCAAAAAGAACAAGAAAAAGAAAAAGCAGAATCGAAAGGAGACGAATAATGGAAGCATGTACAAATCTATGTTTTTCTTAGCTAATCTCGTTTAACAAAAAAGGAAAAGAAAAGAAAAGAAAAAGAAAAATCCTTGAGTAGGGAAAGGAATGCTCAACCTCAAGAAAGTATGTTTAGTGCCAACAATAACAAAACCCCCAAAAATGAAAAAACCAATTCATTCTTTATGTAAAAGAAATGAATAATTCATTTGACCACTGCACAGATACTGGAATCAGATATAATAAGTTATCTCATGATTGAAGGTTGACGCAATCTGTCATATAAGGCTTAAGCCGCATGTACCTCTTCTGTAAAATCAGGAGTACGTCTTTAAATAAAGGGAAAGCCCATATGCAATCTTTAGGAATGAAGAGAGCCATCGCTGTCACTTGCACACGATGAACATCCCATAGTATATTGCAGTTACCAAATCATACAGGTTATTTATTTTTAAATGAAGTTAGAAAGAATGCACAGTTGCCGATGAATGATTCATGAGAATAATAAAAAGCGGGACACTTTGATCTCAAACATTAAAATGAGAAAACACAACCAAAACAAACGAGCTGCTCGTAAACAATGATAGAAACCCAGAAAGTCAATCCAAAATCCGGAGCTTAGATGGAGACAGAAGGGCACGGGATTCAGGAACTTACTAGTGGGATGGTGAAAGAACCTTTGAGAAATGGACTCGAAGCTCCTCTGAATGGGGAGGACAAGATCAGGAGGCACGGGAAGACCCGCCACCATATACTTGAAAATCAAAGCTTGGTGCTCCAGTTCCTGCCACTGAGAGACTGTGAAAGGTGACCTAGTGATCCCCATCATCCCCGTACCTCCGCCACTTGCACTGCTGCTATTCATTTCCACTAATACTGCTACTCCTGTGAGTTGAAGACACAGAATTTGTCAAATCAAACATAGCCAGAGGCAAAATATGGTATCACACACAGATCGAGCTCTGCGGGAACCACCATGGGTTGCTCTGTTTCTGTGGGATACTCTGCGTATGACCGGAAGCTATGGGTATTAGCGTATGTCGGAAAAAGGGGCGATGCCTGTCCTAGAAGACTCAAGGCGAAGGATGGTGTCCTCAGTGAACAATAAGCTTCTTCTCCCTAGGGCTTTTTCTTTTTATTTTTTCCTTTTTTCAATTTTTTTGTAAGATATCCATCTATGTTTTCTGGTAGGCATCATGTAACGGGTCCTTTAGGAAATGAGCCATCCATAGAATAGACTAAATCAAATCAATCCAACGAAAGCAATTAATCAGGGTTTGTATATAAATTTTATATTATTATGAAAAAATTCAAATTAATATTAATAATATTAATCAACATAAAATATAAAATATGTATGAAGTTGCGCTCTTTATAAATTACAAGTAGTGTCTCTTCTTATATTTTTAACAAATTTTTTATTTTAATTTTTTAATTTTCTATATACATTTTATTAAACTCCATGTAACTTTGTTTTTATTCCTTCAATATTTCTTTATATAGTTTCATAAGGTTTAGACTTTAAATGTCAAAAAGGATATATACAGTTTTCACACAAAAAAAATCCTAAGTTATTACCTCATTCATACATTGTACGAAATAAAAATATACAATTTACACATAACAAGTACATGATTTTATCAAACTGATAAAAGTAAGATTCAGATGAATTCTAATTATAATTAAATTTATTTAAGGAATGAATTGCACTATTCAATATCTTTGACTTGTAAATAATGTAATTTGTTATAAATTAGATTAGTTGTATTGATATTGGTGTCATGATTTATATATATTGATGATTGATTATATGGTCTTTTATGCATATAATTTATTTTATCAAAAGTGCTAATCAGTTCCATTTTATATGATATATTAATATTAATTAATAACATTTATTATTTCTTTTAATTGAATAAAATGGTTTTTTCTTCAAAATTATTATTTTTATTCTATTTTATATAAAAAGCACTAATGCCAAAGGTAAATGATTGAGAATAGCCTAGATAAAAACAGGTATGGAACTATATCATAAATTCATAATTATAATATAAATAATTAACTTATTAGGAAACAATTAAGAGAGTCCTAAGTATGGATCAATAAATTACAAGAATTTATATAATAAAGAGTTAAAAGTGATATCATTTGGGGGCATGAAATATGAATTGAAGTAGGGAATTGATTCAGGCCAAAGATAAAAGTAGTGGGGAATTGATTGATTTTAGGTTTAGTAATAAAATGTGTGGGGCCATGAGGGAGATGAACAAGACAAGCTGGGCCAAAGGTGAAGATGAAACGAAGAAGAAGGCATTAGGCACCGCTGGAGGGAACCAGCGAGTGGTTGCCGGAATGCAGGCGACATTCGATGTGGGCCTCACACCGATTGCCAATTGCCAATAATTCATTACAATGATTTTTTTTTTTATTAAGTAAAAATGATAGTTCAAAATGGATTTTATCTTTTTAAATAAATTTTTTTTTATCTACGCAACACAACGTTACATGACATTTATCATAAAATGACCAAACCCTTAAAAATAAAGGACCAAAATCCAATACATCCATCCATCCCTCACTGTATTTGTGGTCCCTTTACCCCAACCCCAATGCCTGAACCCTGTACTGTACCTGTAACTCCTGTACCCCCACCTCCATTATTACAAACAAAGAAGAAATTACAATATTACTATTACCTAATCCTACCAATTGTGAAATGTCGCTTCAAATCACGGCCTTTTTTTCTCATGACACCTTGGTTTTATTCTCAAATTTTTAATATATTATCCTTTTTAGTTTTTAATATAAAAATTTTTAATTGAATAATGTGAATTAAAAGTTAAAAATAGTTCATTATTATAATTTTTTAAAATTTATAATATTTTTTTAAAATTATCTTTATTAAATTTCTCTTTTTTTTTTTCATGACTTGACCGACATTTTTTTATGTAATAACTAATAAATACTGTCTTGTATATTAAAAATTATTAAATATTTAAAATAAAAAAATATATTATATTTAGAATAGAAGAAATTACATGTTTTATTTGGAAAATATACATATCACATTGAAAAAAAAAATCCATGGCTGTGCATGCTTCATTTATTCATCATGAGCCACACACCTATCTTCAATTTATCACCACACCAACCTTCTCTTCCTTTCTCTCTCTGTTTTTTTTTTAAGAAACCTTTCTCTTTGTACTCTTTCCTTTCATTGTGTACTCTTTCCTTTCATTCTATTGTCTCATTAGCATTTTGTCCACTGAATGTACCTTGGCGGAAGTTGAAACTTGGAACCACCATTAGGGCTATTTGATTCTCTATTTTATAAAATTAAATTAAGATAAATAAAGTTTATAAAAATGAAGTTTAGATAAAGTAAGTTTATTGGAAGTTGTTATGTTTGGATATTTTTTTTGTAAAAGTAAGTTTGACAAAAAATCTGTTTGGATGATAGGGGTTAAAGGTACTTTTAGATGTATAATATAGAGTAAATTTGTTTCTCCTTTTTCAAAACTCACGTTTTGTTAAAGGAAAAGTAACTTTTCCCCTCCTTTTCCAAAACCACAGTTTAACCCACTTTTTATTTTTCAAAAAGTCAGTTTGTGTTTCATCTGTGTTTGGCCAAACACATCTTTTAGAAAACCATGGTTGAAAACCATGGTTATGTTTACAAAACAATGAACCAAACATGCACTAGGTATGTATTAATCCTGACTGTGTGTGGTCATTACATACTTTACTGTTAATAAAGAATAAATAACACATAGTAATTAACAAGATCCAGATGCAGTTGGTAAATAATTAAATCTCTTAAATCTATTTTTCTGAATTCAATTCATGACCGTGTATATGAAAAGATTTTATTGGTAAAAATAAAACTCACTTTAGTGATCTCTATACTTTAAAAAATTAGTCTTCGGCTATTGTTCACCACCAGGTTATACCGCAAGCGTACGGGCGAGGTATAGTAAAGCGATGAATGAGTATCGTTCTCACAGGGACTTAGATTAAAAAGCGGTCAAACATTGGACATCGCATTTCCGATTAATTTGAGCAAAGTAATTTAGAAGTTCACTATTCAATTAACTTCAACTATGAAGACAAGCGTACAAAATTAGCAACACGGACACTGAGAACTTAAAGAATTCAGGGAGATCTAGGATTATTCATTCCCCTTGTATTTCATGAATACCCACTTAAACCCTTTTTACAATTATTCTTAATGCAAAATTATGTTAGTCAGGATACCAATTTAACTATTTATGCTCTCTCGAATCTCCAAATAGCTGTTAGTGTAATTAATTAGATGATCTCTTACTAATTAATGAACCCTTCGTATTCAATCCAAATCCTAAGTGACTATATGAGGTTAATGAGTATATCTCTACCCCACTAACACAACTTGTTACTCAACAAAGCAAGATTCAAGTTCTCATACGACCCAACTCAAGTTCTTTATATAAGCTAACTTTCTCAAGCATAACTTAAATGAACTAAACAATCTTATTGATGGCCAAACAATAAGAAGCATTAAGAGTAGAGTTAAATCAACATAACGATTGCATTAATTACAATTATAATAGAGACATGAGTGTTCAATCCATGCAAGGGTTCAGAATAATCCTAGAAATGGACACTAGCCACTCATGATCAACAACATCATTAAAACATATATCTCAATCGATATCATTCTTGAACAAAAGTGAAACGAGGAGGAAGTAGATGCAAGAAAACCAAAGGATGACTCTGAAATCTGCCCAGAAATTCGAATCCTCGCTTCAAGCTCCTTCAAGGAATCAAATGCCAGCACACCCAAGCTCCCCCAGAATCAGTTCTCCGACTCCACTCGTGCCCTAGCTACCTCCTCATTTCTCCCAGTCTCCCCCTTAAGACTCCAGCGTTCGAGTGAAGCTTTGCGTTTTGCTAACGAGGGGTTCTCGCCGCGTCTATAGGATCCTGGCCGCGGCGGCGTAGTGAGCTTGGCTTACCATCTTTCTACTCTGCCTGCATGCGGCCGCGGCTTCATTCTTTCAGCCGCGGCGTGGACTTTCCAGAAGCATTTTCTCTCCTTTCACCCGTTATATTCACTCCTCCTCTGATCTTCAGGTCCGTACTCCATTGCTCTCCCAAAATTCCTACAAAAAGAAGAGGAATTAAAATCTTTTTCGGGTATAAACTAATGCATAATAAGACAAAAATATACTATCATGCATTATTAGGATTACATCATATTTTCCTATCCTGAGTATCAAGTATGTACATATATGAATGCGCAACTCAAGGAAAATGTGCTGAAATGATGTAATTTGGTATGATTAACAGCTATCGGTCAAAGGATATCATTAATGCTCACAAAATAAATAAATAACACATAATTTTTTATGAATTTTGTTGAAATTTCGTAAATCTCTTCTCTATTTTTAAATCTTACACAAATTTGTTTAAAAAATAAAACATAAATTCTATGGGTCATTTTCTAAATTTGCTAAAATCATAAAGTTCTCAAGTATTTTCAAACTTGTACAAGGAAAATTGCAACCGTAGACCTTATCAAGTTAAAGGGCCCTTGCTGACTCATGAAAATTATGAGTATTTCCTTCAAGAGAAATGGACCATGGACAGAAACCTCAATGATACTCTTACGTCTTGTTTGGTATGCAAGAACCATGAGCATGGAAATGAAATCTGAAAAAGATTCTAAGTTTGAGAATGTTTGGTAATTCAAAATTGTGAATACTAAGAAATATAATTAAGGCGAAAACCCTTGAATCTAATTCCATCATTATCACGATGGAATTGGTTCAATTTTCCTAGAATCTATTGTTAAATCAGTATGTAGAAAATGAAATTATTAGTGCCTAGAAATGTGTGAGAGCACAGTATTCTTAAGGTGCTAATTCGTCTTCACTTAGATTGTTGTAGAATTCCAGCAAACCACCCCTATGAGTAATTCTGAACACCTAAGATATCAGACAGCAACTTCAAGTATCTATCTACAATGTAGAACAACAAAATAGAGAAGAAGTAAAGAAGAAAGCTGAAGAATATTTCTATGCGTCTGTGTTTCTGGTCTCCTCTCAAAATATAGAAGGGAAATATGAAACCGAAATTAATGACAATTAAAAAGAAAAACAATTTTTAAATGTTGAAAACCCATTTCTAATTTGAGGATAAAAGATCCATTTCTTATCGGTTTAATTTTTTATTTATTTTATTTTATATTTTCCAAAAGAAAACACCAGATTAGACACACAAGTGATAAGTGCTAAGTATTTAAATATTAATATTAATTAATTCCAAAAGAAAACACCAGATTAGACACACTAGATTAAACACCGGATTAGACACACAAGTATTTAAGTATTTCCACTTTATTTCCTTTAAGCACCATTTGATATGTGTAACACCTCATTTTTTATAAAGATTTTTGGATAGTTATTCTTATGCAATGTGAGACTTTGTCTCTTCACTTTTTTCAAACTATTCCAACATCTATATGGACATACATCTCTGCCCTAATCTCCCTATCATACTCTCCTTGAGTCTCAAAATGTTGATTTGACATGAAATTGTTGAAATATTGAGTTCTGTCTAAAATTTGTTTACAAGAAGTAGGTCTTCCAAGAAGGATTATTGTTGTTCATTGTTTCCAACAATATGGTTTTTTTCCTTTTATGACAGGGGCATTTGAGTCCTTTTGTATATTAAGTATATATATATCAAAATAAAAATATATTAGGATTTCATTAACTGTACTTTTAAAATCTAATTCTATTATTTTTTTCATTCCTATTTTCATTCCCTTTTCTATTTCAATTCCTTTCAAAACCTTTCTCATCATATCAAACATAGCATTAAGGAATTGAAAGAGGAATTTGAACAAGAATACCTTTGGGCATACAAAGCAAGGGAAAAGATTAGCCTTGGTTAGGTTGAAAGATAAATAAAATTAGGTTTTGTTACCAACTAAATCCAATAATTAGGTTTTGCTTCCTTAGACTGATTTATGACATTGAAGGATTATGGAAGCCAAATAATGACATCAAATAACAATGGTAACTTAAAATGAAATGATTAGCCTTGGCATTAAGGAATTGAAAGAGGAATTTGAACAAGAATACTTTTATGCATACAAAGCAAGGGAAAACATTAGCTTTGGCTAGGCAAAGAGATAAACAAAAGGGGGAATGACATTGATGACCAAAATTTTTAATTAATCCCATTTTAGGATAAAAAAATTTAAAAATATCAGAAAATGACCATGGTCTCAAATTAATTAAAAATATAAATATGAAATGACTTAAATACCCTTGTAAAAAGCTTTTATATTTAACATCTGCTTTTTACTACTCTTTTTCATAAATTTGACACTGAATATTCCTAATTTTACACTGAACACATTGTGAAATATGAGTGTAAAATTGAGAAAGTTTAGTGTCAAATTTATGAAAATGAGTAGTAAAAAGTAGATGTTGAGTAGTAAAAAAGTTAAAGTTGAGTATAAAATTCTGAGACTTATCTAGTGTTAAATTGGGAGTTTTCAGTGTTAAATTGTAGAACATGAATAGTAAAACGCAGAAGATGAGTATAAAATCTTGAATGTTGAATTCTTTATTTTGTTCAGTGTAAAATTGGGGAAGTTCAGTGTTAAATTTCAAAAGAAGAGTAGTAAAAAGCAGATATTGAGTATAAAACACTTTAACAAGGGCAATTAGGTCATTTTTTATTTAAAATTTTGATCAATTTGAGACCATGGTCATTTTATGGTATTTTCAAATTTTTTTATCATAAAATGAAACTAATTGAAAGTTTTAGTCCTTAAATATCATTTCTCCTAAACAAAATTCAGTTTTACTACCTACTAAACCCAATAACTAGGTTTTGCTTGCTTGGGTTGATTTATGACGCTAAAGGATTATGGTAGCCAAAATAGTGACATCAAATAACCATAGTAACTTGAAAAAAAAAAAACTTGCTGGGATTCGAAATTGCATCTTCAAGCTGGAAACAAAAAAAAGAAGAAGAAGCTACCACTTCGCCTATGTGTCTCATTAATAATAAGGCTAAAATGCACAAAAGTCCCTGAACTATGGATGAGTTGCACATCAGCCCCCTTACCTTTGAAAATTTAAAATTAAGACCCTCATATTTCATATTTTGACTACCAACTCCGCTGCCATTAAAATTGTACTTAAATTTAACAGTTTTACCACATCACTATTTTTTTTTATCATATGCCATATCACTGGAATAAAGAATATTTGACATGCAACATAGAATTCATTTTAAGCGTTCTGATAATTTTATTTATACTTAAAAATGTATATGAGCCATTTTATATTTTCATCCCTAAAATTTTTTTTCTCTATGTTCATCTTTTCTGTCGCCGCGTTTGCTCTATTATGGTTCTTGTCCTTCATTGGCATGACATTCTAGTAATAGCAGGTCACAATGATAGAAAAATCTCAAATAAAAGCCCAGAATGTGATGATGAAAACAAAAAGAATCTATCTTCTACAATATAAATTCAAAATAAGATGAAGAAGAAAGTGGCAAAAAATCAATGAGGGCAATGGCGGAGTGAAGGATAGGCAGTGGGGAAAATAATCACCTCTCCCCATCAAAATTCTAGTTGTAATACGTGGGATTTTTACCTTTATATCTTTTATTCTTTTGTGGCAAGTGGGAGAACACTAGACTACTACAAATGCTTAGAGCAAATGGCTACAGTGATGAAGATGAAA
Source organism: Adenanthera pavonina (assembly GCA_026686845.1). Classification (NCBI taxonomy): domain Eukaryota; kingdom Viridiplantae; phylum Streptophyta; class Magnoliopsida; order Fabales; family Fabaceae; genus Adenanthera; species Adenanthera pavonina. Next base: position 1,821,382 of record JAIVEN010000037.1, read on the forward strand.
ATGGAAAGGGATGGACTTTTAGGGATGAAATGACAAAATGACTCAAATAATTTCAAGTCTAAAAGAATAAAATATGTAAAATTCCATGTCACATGCCAAATTTTTGTGTAATAAAAAAATAGTGAGCTAGCAAAAGCTGTTGATTTTAACTGCGATTTTAATGGTAGGGAAGTTGGTAGTCAAAACATGAAATATGAAGGTTTTTATTTTAAACTTTTAAAGGTGAGGAAGGTTAGGCGCAACAAATCAAAATTTAGGGAGATTTTGTCCATTTTAGCCCAATAATAATGTTTAATCTGTATGGGTTATACATTTTTCTTTTTGCCTTTTTACTGAATCATATATTTTTCTATCCAAAATGTAAAATATAAGTTTATATCAATAAATTAAATTAACTCGTTTTAAAATAAGAACATATTTGTGATTTATTATTTTATATATTTATCAAATGATGATGATGATGACAATTATTAAGAACAACAACAAAAATAACAGTCCATGGAAATGAAGCTGGAAAAAGAGAATACACACACACATATATGTGAATGAAGAAATATAAATATACGTGCATGACACATTCGAACGCTTGGATGTTTCCAGTACGATCAACTCCTCTATTAGTCATCTCACATGTCACCTTCATTATAATTTTCACCATTTAATTAATTATCATTTTTTTACCAACTAATTAATTATCATTTGTATATAATTCATTCCATCTCAAATTATGTTTTTTCTTCTACTACAAAATCATGTCTAACCTCGTGTATGGGATTTTTAGAATCTTTGGGGTTCAGAAAGTCAGTGACCCTAAACTCTTTTGCTCTCACCACCAATAATTAATAACAACAGAAAAAAAAATAGAGTAACTAAGTGCATTATTTACTAAGCATTGCAAATCTTTAATTAATAAATTAATTAGAGGAATGTGTGTTTGTTAAAATTTACGTACCTTCCTTAATTAGCTCGGTTGGGAAATAAATCAACCCCGATGATTCAAGATGCACCACTAACCCTTGCCCCTTCAGCAACTTAAATTCCATATTACAAACAAAACAACAGATGCGGCTCATACACTCTTATCTATAATTATTTTTAATTATTTTAAAATAATTTTGATTTGGATACATATTGACACATTGTGTATTCAAACAAACCTGTAGTGTGCTGAATTTTGAGGATCTAAATCAGATAAATCATATCGTGAAACTTCAATTGCTATTTCGGTTCTATAGAATCTTCATAATTTAATTTTATTATTGCAAGAATATTTCCCATGTATATTATATGTATGTGTTATTAGCGTGCTAGCTTGAAAATCTCGAAAAGAGAAAGTTTATATTAAAGCAATTTGCTATAATTTTTACTGTGTATAATGATATGATTATTTTCATTCTACTATTTTTATCTTAAAATATGAAAATAATCAAAATTAAATTCAAACTATTCATATGGATGTTATATTATATTTGAATTTGAATGCTACTTGGAAGCTGGAACAAGCGACATCTGTAAATTTTTTCAGTTTGAAATGAAAATTATAAACTATTAAGTGCCTGTTTGGTTGTCATTTTTGGAAACATAACTGTACTTTCTAACCATCATTTTCTCCTTTTTCATCCAAACAGCTTTTCAGTAAACTACTCTACTTTTATCTAAACTTCATTTTTGTAAACTGTGATTATTTTAAAAGTACTTTTACAAAAAGACAAACCAAATGGGCACAAGGTTCCATGTCTGCAAAACGTAACCATGGTTTTCTAAAAGATGTGTTTGACCAAACACAAGTGAAACACAAACTGAATTTTTGAAAAATGAAAAGTGGGTTAAACTGTGATTTTAGAAAAGGAGGAAAAAAGTTACTTTTCCTTTAACAAAACGTGGGTTTTGAAAAAAGAGAAACAAATTTACTCTATATTATACATCTAAAAGTATTTTTAACCCCTATCATCCAAACAAATTTTTTGTCAAACTTACTTTTACAAAAAGAATATCCAAACATAACAACTTCCAACAAACTTACTTTATCTAAACGTCATTTTTACAAACTTCATTTATTTTAACTTAATTTTACAAAACGGAGAACCAAACGGGCAATCACTTGAAAAAAAAAGTAGAAAAGATGTTCAGTTCAAATATCAAATATGCATGCATTGATCTACGTCATTTGACATCATTTGGATGCTTTCAGTAATTTAATGATTCATAATATTAACTTCTAAAAACTTTATAAATCCCCTGTTTCGAGAGATGAATAATTTGGCAGCTTAATGGTCAACGAGTTTTCCTTTTCCTTAATCATCTTCATGCTAATAAGTAATATCTATCAAGTGTAATTAAAGAGAGATGGACATAGCGTTGGCTCCGTCTATCAAATGGAACTCACCATTATGCCTATTTCTCTTCTCTTCATTTGCACAAATTGCATGATTGGAGAGAATTTGAGTTCAGTAATAGTTGCATAACAAATTGCACTGAATGCCACTTAAAAGTATTAAATTATTAATTGACTTTGGTTTATCTCCTAACTTTTCTCTCTAGTCCCCTTCAAATCCAAAGCAAGGTACATGCTTTGGATTTGGAATGAACTGAAGTGAGAAAAAGAGAGAAACCCATCGAGCACATATTAACCATATATAGATATATATATATATATATTTATATTTATATATATTACATTGTCATCTTACTTGATTATAACATGTTATAATTAATGATAGCTAAATATTTAACAATCCATAACTTTAAGTTCAAATTATGTATATCAAATCATTGTTAACTAGTGTTTAACAAACTTAATTTATACCTAGTACATTATTTAAGTGACTTGAAAATAATTCAGCTTAAGTTCTTATGGGATCACAGAAGTAATTAATTAATGCTAATTCACCCAATGGAGGAATCTTTCCATCTAGATAAGGAAATGGAATATGGCCTTCTAGTAAGCCCAACTATACAATCTTTAATTTTAGCTTCTCCTTACAACAGTTTGCCACATTTTGCAGAACAGACCAGAACCTGAAACATTACTTCACAGAACCATGGCTTCCACGACCACGGCTGCTTCACTCCTGCGGGTGCAATGACCAAAAACCCCTTGCAGGAGCCTCATTGTGGCCAAAGCCTCAGAGGTTGAAAGAGTCAATGTGGAAGGAAAGCATGAAGAGCAGAAAGGAAGAAGGAGGCAGCAGTGGAAGGAGGGATCTGTGCATGCTAGTGCAGCTTTGGCAGCGTGCTCCATCGCCAAGATTGCTATGGCCGAAGAAGAGCCTAAGCCTGGAACTTACCGTTTGTGTCACAATGCCCAGTGCCCGTGTATGTCACAAGTGATTAAATTCAGAGTCCTAGTCATTGTGCCTTTTCATTTCTTGTCAATCTGTCATTTGTATGAGCTTCATGTACAATATTATTATGATGTGACCCTCTGCGCATAATTGTATGTTCTTCCAAATATTAAATATATGCTCTTTCTTATTACTTCTGCAAGAGTTTGTCAGTAGATAAAATTTATCATAATAATTCCATCATATATTATTCATGAATACATATAAAATTATATTCTCCCATTGTCTTCTAAAGGTTACATAAATCAGCTTGATTCGCCTGAAATCTTCAAAAATTGCTTATATTTACTCTTTATGTTCTCATTAACAAAAGGGAAAGTGCCAACCCAAAAGGAAACATAGCTAAGAACAGAGAAAGATTGATATATGACAGATTTCCTGGTTGAACCCCGTGTGGTTTCGACGACATCGCCACTAATCTGCAATAAAAAAGTTGTAATTGCAAGTTTACAGCCAGTTGCTTTATTTTAAAGCACCACTGGGTAAGAACCACAGATATTCGGTTTTAAGGCTTCTTTCTGCATAGTGCATATATTGAGACAGTTGTGAATTCCATTGGAATTCCCTTACTTATCGAACACCTAAAAATTTAGTTAGTTCAACTACATTAAATGTTCTTTCAAATTGGTCAAATTGCATCTCTGAAAGTCATGGAGTGATTAACGTGAGAGAAGGACACAATAGAAGTGCAAATAAGAATTAGTTTCTCTCTATTCTTTTTTATCTCTCTAATTTTAAAATCATATTACAAATTCTAGAATATCCACACTACGCAAAAAATTTTTCGAGCCTACATCTTCGACTGCACAGTCTATTGTGATACATAGAGATTGGTTTCCTGATCTCCCCAATGACTAAAACAGGCAATGTCTTGGGCGAATGATCATTTCAAGCAACATGAATTTCATGTTCTTTTCGTGTGTAACGGCTGGAAACCCCCACTAGGACGATGCGTTGAGAAGGAGAAAAAGAGAAGATACTGAATTGGTTTATCTCGTTCGTTTTCTTAAACTTTTGAAGCAGACCAAATAAGAGAGAAAAGAAAAACCAAAATAAGAGAATGTCAAAAGAAACCCTCTTTCATCATCCCTTCACAAGCATATTCATGTTTGATCTTTGTAATTCGAGGATCGATGACTTTTAAAAGGGTATGCATATCTTTCTCGATATGTTATCCCAGATAATTTCTCTTGGATAGAAAATAGACTGGGCAAGTAAACATAAATTTGGGAGGATCATAAACATAAATGACATCTTTCAGGCCAACACCAAAAGTTACCAGTGCACTGAGGATTATCAGTTCTGACAAGTTACAAGCATGTTACAATAAGCAAATCCTGAATACATGACCTTATTGGAGCAAGAACCAAAACAGAAAAACAATAACCTAATCCTACAAATGGAACAAAACCGAGCTGACGTGCAATTAGAAAACAAGAAAGGCACCCAAAATTTTGATACAAAATGATATACTTTGAAAATATTGACTGTTAATGAACAGTAACAGCCCAGAGAATTGAAGATTATGGTCATTCACTTGTCCACCTCTCATTGCATAAGCCTTCCATGGCCAAGTCATTCACTTTTCCCATTTTGCTGGCTTACAACAAAGTTGCGGATGACTTCCATGGCCAACTGATGTGCATTCTTGTTCTGAAGCTTGGCCAATTCATCCATTGCTTCATATGTCTCCTTGTCAGTGAAAAGCTTGAGGTTGTACCGTGCTGGTGCTACTGCTGGACCCTCCCATTTCTCAACCAATTCTTTGAGCTTCTCAAATCCCTAGAAACAGAAAATGGTGACACTTTGGCCCAATAATTATTCTAACCACCCTATAACTTACAAGGAAGAAATCTAAACGAAAGCAACCACCCCTAGAGACATGAAAAGAAAGAAAACTCACCATGCGCCATGTAAAGTCGCCAAATGATTCTTTGGATTGCCTCTTGCGCTTCCAATAATAAAACAAAGGTTCCAAGACTTTTTCAAGATCTTGAACCTTCACCTTGTTCATGAAACTTTGAGCTAAAGCCGTCTGATTAGGCTTTCCTCCAAGCCAAATCTGTATCAGAAGGAGAAAAAAGTGAACCTAATAGATCTTTGGAATTGACTACTAACTGTAAGCAGGAGGACCCACAGATTGACATACCTGATAGCTGTTGGGGCCATCACCAACCAGTCCAAGTTCAGCCATGTATGGTCTAGCACAACCATTGGGGCACCCAGTTACCCTTACAACGACAGACTCATTATACTTCAGGCCAACCTAAATTACAAAGAGAAAGCTTTTTATAAAGAATCCTGAACTTTGTTTGAGCTATGCTATCAATTACTAAACTTCTATCGGCAATATTACCTTCTCAAAAACAGCACGAATCCGCTTGAGAATGTTGGGTATCCCACGTTCAGCTTCAGTAATTGCCAATGGACAAAGGGGAAAAGCAGGGCATGCCATGGCTGTTATATTGAGGGGATCCACATATCTAGGTTGCTGTTCAAAGCTACCAGGTCAGCATAGACATATTTTTGACAATTGACAAAACTAGAGCAGCAATAAATATAAAAAAAAAAAAGTCCCCAAAGAGATAACAAGAAGGACAGGGAAAGTAAAATGAAAATGAGGAGTAAAACAAGAGAATCTTGATCCTTAGCCTTTGCTTCTTGAGAAAAGAGGTTAATAAATTTTAGCTTTGAAGAAGTTAACCTATGAGCCATCAGGAACAGGAACATATATCTCAAATAATAAAGCTACACTGATTACAAGTTCAGCACTATCCAAAACTGGATGGACTTTTAGCCCTCATAATAGAATGTAATTTGTCAAATGCCAACCTCAGGCTATAGACCTTCCATTGTAAACCATAGAAAAAAGGTTTGAATTAAAGACATTTTGATAATCAAAACTCATGATTGTCATTCACAGAAGAAGGATCATCACAAAAGAGTCACCAAATTAAATCAGTAACACAATCCATGCATTACAAACATCGTAAAAATACTTCAGATATACTGAATTAAGATGGGAAACCAATACATATTGCTATCAAGACTTGTCAACTGAATTTCACAAGCAAATTAGTTAATTACTTAGCAAAAAAATACAGTTCAACAATACAACAATCAGGCTATTATTTTTTCCCAAGAAATCATATAATTCATCAAGCTGTAAAGACCTCACCAGCAGACCAGCTTGAGCAAGAACTGAAGTGATAGGTCGCTTCCATGCAGCACGAATATCAGTCAAGATGATGTTTTGGTTTGGAGTAATCCGAACATTCAAATTATACTTCTCAATAACTTCCCGCAATGTCTTTTTCATTTTGCCACCAATACGGCCACTATCAACATGAAGCCCACAAAATAAACTACCATCACCCTGTAAAAAAAAAGTTTCACAAATGAGAATATAATGCTGGTGGGATGAAGCAATAGTTTAGGCAAAGAAGTATCATCAACGATTAAGTCAACTAAAGAGTTCTTAAGCACATAAAAGAGAGATATGAATGTAGTTTTCTCATGCATCATTACTTGTCTACATCTCTAGGAGTTCCAACATACAACATACAAGAAATAAGCAAAACCTACACCACATCAAAACTTCAAGCTTTAAATTACATTCAACTAGGCTACATGATGTTATTAAAATATTTAATATTATAAATCGCATGCCCCTACAAGGAAAACAGAATTGAAACAACTTTGACTTCATCATATATGATGATAAACCAAGAGATGACACATACTTTGTCATTGCATCACACATATTGGATTTGAATTCACAATAGACATGAAACAAGTCCAATACTCTTGACCATCCTTCTCTCACTAAACAAGTCAATCTCAATATGGATGGTGTGCATTAGCAAAACAAAATAGAAAAATATTGCATGCATAGCATAAAATTTTCCCAGTTCCCAGAAGACAAAATAAAGGCATCAGATATTATACACACTCATCTAGAGAACCAACCTGCTCATGCCAACCCAGATAACTTTTAAACTCCCATTCAGGCAATTCACGGAGAGGTTCAAATTTCTTGCCATAATATTGCTCAACTACACTTCTGAACTTCTCAATTCCCCATGAGCTGATCAAATATTTCATTCTACTATACTTTCGGTCATCTCTTCTACCATTTTCTCGTTGTGTCACGACAATCGCTTTAACAGCATACAGAATATCCTCTTTAGGTACATAACCTAAAGGTTCAGCCAAACGAGGAAAAGTGGTTTCCAACCTGTGTGTTCTTCCCATTCCCCCACCAACCTGTAAGCACAATTACAAGAAACAGGTTAGAAAAGGAAAGAAAACCATTTCAAAAGCAATAATTTCAGTTCAACTTACATATATGTTGAACCCCTGAGGCTGCCCTTTGTCATCAGTGACAACAACAACACCAATATCATTTGTAAGAATATCCACTGAGTTATCAGTTGGCACAGTGACTGCAATTTTGAATTTCCTTGGCAGGAATTGAGTTCCATAGATAGGCTCAGGTGAATCAGGAAAATTTGTGCCATGAGAATTATCACTGCGTGCCTGTACAACTTCAGGAGGCTCTGCTGACATGATCCTTTCCCCATCCACCCACATATCATAGTAGAAACCAGACTGAGGAGTCAAGAGTGCAGCAATGTTTTCTGCTGTTTGTTGCGCAAAAAGGTAATCTTTTCTCACAAGTGGAGCAGCAGGTGCAAGAACATTTCTATTTAGGTCACCACATGCACCAAGAGTTGAACCCATATTCCTAATGATGGTACTCATAACCGTTTTAAGGTCCTTCTTGAGAACTCCGTGAAGTTGAAATGTTTGTCTCGTAGTCAAACGAAGTGTTCCAATTCCAAACTGATCAGCAAGATCATCCATGGTCAAGTAAAGTCTATTTGGAACTTTGCCACAAGGGTTTTTAGTACGTAGCATAAACGAGTAAGATCTTGAACCACGCTCATCTCTATTATATTGTTGATAGCTACCATGAAACTTGATCAATTGTGTGGCAGCTTCATTTATATTAGGAGCATCTGTCAGCAATTCTTCATTAAGAGGATATCGTATGTAATTACTTTGTTCTTTCAACAATTCAACCTTACTACGCTTCTCAGTGGTAGTTTCAACCTTTGTTGGCTGCAAAAAAAAAAAAAATTAAAACATCAAAGTTATTTGAACTACAATTTATAAAACTAGTATATTCAGTTAGATTTTGAATTTGAACAAAAGGATCTTTTAATCAAAGTTATTTGAACTACAATTTATAAAACTAGTATATTCAGTTAGATTTTGAATTTGAACAAAAGGATCTTTTAATTATTCAAATTTTATAATAGATGAAAATAGAAGCATCAACATCCAATATATATAAAAGCCATTTAGCTACTGAGGTTGCCAACACACATAATTGAATTTGAAGTTTAAAACAAAGTTTATTACGCTCATAACCCCACACTTTAACGGCGAGCTCAGGAAAAGAAGAAGAAGAAGAAGAAGAATTCAAGATTTAAACACAAAAAAAATTAAAGTCATGAATGGAATCATACAGTGGACACAGCCCGGATGAGGGAGCGAGTGAAAGAAGGAACAGAAAGAGCATGGACGCTGCGAGTGAGAGCAAGAGATTCAGAGTTGGCAGACCTCAACCCATGAAATCTCGGAATCTGAACCTTGGGGTCCTTCAGAACAGCAGGGTTGGCACCTCCCAACGACATCGTCATTCCCCGGAAGAATCTCCAAGTAGCCCAACGATTGATGAAGATCGAAAAAGAAACCCAAAACAAAAACGAGAAGAGGGTTTCCGTGTATCAGGGTCTCAGAAATGAACGGTGTGTGAAGCACTATGATTGGTGAAAAGATTCATTATTTACTTTTTGCATTAAATAATAAACATTTTTATAAAAAAAATTATATATGTGTGTGTGTGATTTTTAAAATAAAAAGTTATTTACATACTTATTCGATGGCAAAAAAAATATGCATATTTCATTTCCAAAATAAAATACATATTTATTCGTTAATTTAAATTTTTTTAAAATTAAAAATTAAAATAATTAAATATATTATTAAATTTTAAATTAAAAAATTAAATGAACATTTTTGCTGAAAATTAAAAAAAGATATAAAATACATTTTTAGAAAAATTAAAAAATTATTTGAAATAGTTAATTTTAAAAAATTTCAAAATATATAAGACACTTAGATTTATTTTTTTATTTATTATACAAAACATAAAAACTGGATAAATAAATATGGTATTCATAGTTTGAATATACTCATTGACCCACTATAATTTAGATTTAATAATAATAATACTCCCTCTAACTTTAAAAATATAAAACCCAAATAATGGAAAAAATTAAAGTAAATTAACTATTTTAATTTTTTTAAAAATAATAATATTCTTTTAAAAACTACTTAATTTAATTTAATTTCTTTCTTTCTCTTCTATCCATACTTAAATAGAAATATTTTTTGTAATACATAATAAATATTCCCTCCATCTCATACTAAAAAGGCAACATAAAGGTTTTTCTTATCTTATAATATAAGATAATATGTGGTGATTTGTCATTTTTACTTCTCATTTATTGTATTACTAATATTGTAACTTGTACTATAATTAATTAAGAGAGTGAAATTAATAAGGTAAAATTGAAAATTTTAATTTTTTTTAGAAATCTAAAATGTAATAAATATTTGTTAATATGTGTGAAATCTTTTTTATTATCATATAATATAAGATGAAGGGAGTATTGTTAAAAGGTTCTATATTTAGTATCATGACAAAAGCCCCATATTTAAGAGTATTTATCGATATACAATTAAAAGGAGAATGAAGCTGTATATTAGCATAATTGTGGGGATTCACCTAGAGCCGTCAAAACAGGTCAAGTCCGACGGGTTGGCCCGAAAAGCCCAAAAAAATGAGCGATCTTGGGCCTCAACTTTAGAAGTAAATACATAATTTGGACTTTTTGAGTATGGCCCGTTTAGGCCAGGCCCGTGATGGGCCAGCCCTGTGAACACCCTATTTTGTCCGGATAAGAACAAAAATAATAAAAAAAATTGAAAAAATGAAAGAAGTAAAATAAAATTCCCTTTTATGAGAGAAAATTAGTAATTATCATCTAATTTCAAGAAAAATGCAAATCTTCCAAAAAAAAATCAATCAAAAATCAATTAAATCATCTTCCAATCTTATCTTTATAGTATCTAAGCCTTTATTTGAAAACCTTTTCGTCAAAAGGGGCTTATAAAAAAAACAAAAAAGAAAAAACAACTAAACAAAAAAATAATAAAAAAAAATGAAATAAAGAAGGAAAAAATATAATAAAATAAAGAAGAAAAAACAAGGAAAGAAGAAAGGAAATAAAAGAAAACAAAAATAAAATAAAAAACTAAAAAAAATTGCATTAAAAAAATAAGATAAAAATTATTAATTAAAAAAATTGATTTAAAAAAAAAAATTTCAACCCCAAAAAACCTGAGCCCTAAATCAGGGCTCAGGCACGAAAAGAAACAGAGGGAACACGGGAGACTGAGGTAGTCAGGTACGCGAGACCAGTAGAGAGAGGCTAGAAGTAGTCTGAGCAGGAATAGAGGGAGCCGCAGGTAAAGGAAAAAGGGGAGCCGAGCACAGAGGGCAGAGAGTCATAGAGAAAAGCAGAGGGAGCGAAGGCGTGAAGCAGAGAAAGCCTGAGAGAGCAGAGCACGGGTGAAGAGGAAGAGGAGTCGTGCAAGAAAAGAAAACGGAGGGAAAAAGCCGAACAAAGGAGAGGCGAGAGAGGGCAGAGCCACGAACAACCGGAGGAGGCGTGATGGAGACCGAGACCGAGAGGGAACTTCAATCTGAACCGAAAAACAGAGGGGGCGCGCGGGAGGAGCTGAGAAACAACCAGAGGAGGAGCACGAAGGTGGGGGAAGCTCGGGAATGATTGTGAGGCAAGAAGAAGCTCAGCAAGAAGATGATGGAGTTTGAAGGGGAGGCAGAGCTGTGCAAGAAACTGAAGGAGTGAGCGAGAGGCAGCTGGAGCTGGAGCTCGGAGAAAAAGGACCGAGGATTCAGCACGGCAGAGCGAGAAGCAGAGGATGTCATGAGCAATGGATCAAATTCTGGTACTCGCATAGGTAATGATGGTTCTTACACTCTCCTAGGGCTAGTCTTCAAGTGTCGTAGCCTCTGCTATATGTGTTTAGGATGCTATGGTGATTGGAGGATATTGTTCTCTGCTTCTTTAAAGTTTGCCAGCCATGTGTTCGATAAAATGCTTATGAGAAGTTTGGGTGATTAGGAAGTGGTATTGCCTAGATACAGGATTGTGGCCATGATCTCCTCACCTCTTTGTCCATGATTTTTGCATCAGTTAACTTTTCTGGCATCCTTCATACGCTTATTTGGTTGCTATGGTTTGTGGATTTCCAAACCACACGGAATTTGCAGTTGCTTCTCGATTGTGCAATGATGGGTTGGACGTGGGGGGTGTTGGAATTGTTTGGTTAAGTTTGTAAATACCTCTTTGTTTATCTATCTTAGCAACTCTCCATTTTACAGGTAATGATGATTGTAGAATGGGCTACCATTCTAACTATTCTATGGGGCTTACCTAGTGCACTATACAATTTCCATTGGGAAGATCTAGATAATGACATGTTTTGATTGTCCTTTTAGATTAGGTTTAGTGTTTTTGAGTGGATGAGTTAGTGTCCATGGAATTGTGATCCCAAAAGATACATGCTTAGAATATCGGCTCCATTTTGAGTCCACCCTCATGTCGAAAAGTTGCAACATAATTTGGCAAAAATCTGTTCTGGCTAATTTTTCAAATCTCCTGCTGATGTTTTTGACAAACAATATTTCAAAATCTATTTTTTAGTCTAGCCAAAATCTCTTGTTGACATTTCAAAATTATCCCCAAATATCTTCAGGTAAGCTGTTATTTAGTCCCTGGACATGTTTCAAAATGGTTAATGGTTTAAATTATCTCTATGATGGTCTTGCTTGGAGTTTCATTGTGAAAACTCAGTCTTTGAGTTCATGGGAGGGTTTATCACATGGTTTGCTGATGCATCTTGAACACATGTCATAACCCTTCAGATGTGGGTTGATGACTGAGAAAGTCATGACACATTAATCTCCTAGACCATCTATTAGGTGAGGTAACATCACAAGCGTCGGGTGAGCTGGAGTGATGTGGTATATATAGGGATGGAACAGGTTATTTACATTATGCCTTCATTCATAATAATAGTGGATGGTGGGACATCTAAAATTGACAAGAACATTAATTTTTAGATTCCATTTGAAAAATGAGTGGGTAATGTTTGTGTTTGCGGGATATTGTAGTACAGTAGTGAAGAAGTACTAATCATCCTTTTATTTCTCTGTGTGCATCACGGGAGCATGGATCAAGTTGAGGAAAAATCAAGGTCATCGTCATCAAGCCAAGCAGGGAAAATGGAAGCTATCAACTACGAAGCAAAGGAGGACACTAGAGTTTGAATCTTATCATCTCATGATCTCATGATTGTATTTAAGTTATCTGAGTTTGCACGGTAACACACACCATCACAAAATTATGCATGTTTGTAAATATTTGGCATAATGTATATTTTTTTATTTGCTTAAAAAAAAATTTGGTCACGAAGGTTTTTAGAACTTTCGCATACCCCCAAAATAATCTCACCGTGTGAGCCTACAATGCTACATGAGTATATTATAAAGATATATGTATAATAGGTCCCAATGACCTTTCCCTCCAAAATTTTATTTTCTTACAAAAATAATAAATAAAATAAATAATAAATGAATAAATAAATAATTGGTTCAATAATTACACCACGTGAGGTTTCCAGAACCCACGCAAGTATTTTGGTTAACTGTGTTGTCACGTAAGACTGCGAATCCACGCAGACATATCGGTTGAACTTTCTTTAAAATAATAATAATAATAATAATAATAATAATAAATAAATAAAAATAATGATTATATTTTATAAAGAATGAATAATAATAATAATATAACAAGTTCTCAAATTTTATTACAAAGGATAATTTTCAAGGTTTTTGTCCCATTTGTATAATAAAACCTTTGCACAGCGAGGTTTATAACTTCTGCATGTAATTAAGAAATTGATCTATCGGGTACGACTGCGAGTTTGCAACAGGTGGATCGGTTTTTATTTTAAAATAAAAATCCCCAAAAATACAAAAATATATCAGTTTTTTTAAAAAAATAATAATAAAAAAAATAAAAAATATGTACATTTTGAAACAAAATAGAATAAGAGTAAGTGAACGGAATCAAATTATCTTTTACAAATTAAAACACATCAACTCAATCTCAGAAAATCATTTTGATTGTAAAAAGGAAAATTATTTTCAATCAACTTTCTCTTATTACAAAATTACACAAAAAATTTTAAAATTAAAAAAATATCAACCAACTGACACGCATTTTTAGTCCCGAACTATGTGAACTTTAATCTCCACCGCAGGGTACGTAGGCCCCAAGCTTTGATCCTGGGTCTAGTCCGCCTTTGTAAATAAATAAATATTTTCCAATTTATTTGGTTTTTTTCCTTTAATTTAATATATATTTCCCAATTTAATTTTCTTAATTTCCTTTTTGTCATTCCGTTTATTTTTAATTTCTTTAATCTCTACCCTTAATTTCACATGTGAATAATAAAAGGAAAACTAAAATATTTTTAAAGCCATATTAATTTGCACGATCAATGTAAGGTAACCGTTTCTAGGAACAGGTGTCGTGGGGTACCTAATACCTTCCCCATACACAATCAACTTCCAAATTCAACTCTGATTACGCAAACCATCCTTTCCTCTTTAACGCGGTTTCCCAATATTTTTCCTCAAAATTTTGGTTGCGACTCCTCACAAATCGATTTTCGCAAGAAAACTCGATTTGTTCTCTTTTTCCTTTCGTTGCATTTTTCCGGGTGCGATAAGCCCGAAAAGCTTGTTTCTTTTTTCTTTTTTTTATTGTTTAAAATATTAAAAAATACATATTATTTTATTAATTAGTAATATATAAATTTTAAATTTTAAATTTTAAATATTATGTTAATTTTTTATAAATTATGATGATAATTAATTGTATTAATTCAAATAATTATATGAAAAAATTTTATAAAAATAATATTTAAAATATTAAAAAAAAAAGCTCGTGGGTCGGCCTGTATGTCTTATCCCACGGACTCGGATCTGAAAAGTCAAGCCTGTTTATCAAATCGGGCTTTTCGGTCCGACCTGAAACATGCTGGCTCGATTTGACAGCTTTAGATCCGCCCTTGGCTCCGTGCCTCTCTCTTGTTATTTTCTATTTTTTTCTATTTAAATGGATCTATTTTTTCTCATTTAATCGTTTCTTTTAGATGTGATCCATTTTTTTTATTTTTTAGATGGCCCATATTTTTTTAATTTATATTAATTTTATTTAATATTATTTAATATTAATTTTTTAAATATAAAAAATAATAATTAAATTCTTTTTGAATCCAACATATTTTAGATTTCAATAAAACGTTCCGTGTTTCCTACACATCCGCATCCTGGCGAGAATGCGAAAGAAAAATCTAGTCTATTTTTAATAAAATAATGTTATTATTTTGTCGTATTTGATAGTGCTGTTAGCCGCACAAAAGTAAAGGAGTCTCGTGCCTGACAGCAGGCTGACATCCGGGAGCCTCATGGTCATTTAAAAATTAATTAATTTAATTAACATTTAAGTAATTTTTAAGATTTTATCATATATATATATATATATTAAAAAATATAATTAATTTTTTAAAATTTATTAATACGTTCTTATAAGAATAAATAAATAAATAATTAATAATTAATATTTTTTAAGTTTTATATAATAAATAAAAATATAAGTAGAAAAATAATAATTAATATTATTTTAAATATGAGAAATAAAAAGATAATGGAGTATAAAATTTATAATAAATAAATAATTTATTTCAAAAATGCAACGTACAAGCTCGTGATGTCAAGCAAACTATAAAGTGCGTGGAGTATTTCTGTTGGACAGACACACACAGCCAACAAAAAGGGAGGATGCCGCGATACGTGAACCTGGACGGAATATGAGATTTCAGGTGTTTTAAAAAGAAAAATAGTCAAAGAGGGTCGGCGGCGGAAATCAATTCAAACTTGAGGATCAAGTGAATAAGTAGGGTTTAGGAATCTTTTTTTTCTTTTTTTCAGTGAGATGAGAAGTCAGAAGACAAAGCAAAATTAGTTGTGAACTTTACTAATTTTGGCAGCACATACCTTACAGATTAGTACAATGGGTTTGTGACGTTCGTAGTGATTTTTCTAATTATTTGAAATTAAAAGTATGATCAAGTATAATCTACAAATCTTTCTTTTTTTAAAACTCAATAATATTTCTGTAAACTTTTTTATAGGAATTTTCATTTAATAAAATCAATTTTGTTTTCAAATAAATTACAGCAACATTTCAACTTTAATTAACATGCCCAACTAGCTACCCTACTTTCAAAATGGCTCGACAACAATGTTTTGTAGTTGATAAAAGCAATCAGACCACCTTCCATTTTGCAATCAGCTTTCTTTAGACTGATGGTGGATGAAAACCTTGTAAACAATTAATAAATGAAATGTATTTAATCACCAAATACTTAGTTCAACTACCAAGATAATTTTATTAATTTAATTAGAGATCTTAAGTTCAAATTATAAAAATATAGTCGTGTTAAATATTTATTTATAGAACTTGTCCTTCAAACGGGAACCTACCTGATTTAATTCGGATTAATCTAGATTTTATTAAATTTTCCAGTTGAAGGTTGAAGGTGCATAAAAAATAATAATAAATGGAAGGTATCTGGATTAAATAGTGCAATGAATGAACGCTGGAAGTAAACCTCTTGGCCTTGATGAGTTTAAATTGGATGTTGACGGCTCGGCAGCTACTCAATTGATGGAAGTGTCATAAGAAACCAAACTGGACATTGTCTAACAATTTGGGTTTTTAATTTTACCCAAGCTCCATTGCTCCATTACGGAATGTTGTTGGGCTGAACAATTGCACGTCAATCCGCCTGAGTACTGATTCAATAAAACTATATCGGACTTGGTTTTAATAAAAAAAGTTAGAGTCACTTAAATATAATATTTCAAGATCAAAACCATATGAATGTAAGAGATATTTTTGGAAGAGCTTCTCTCCATATGGGACTGACATAGCTCGATTCGAATTAGTTTGAGTTTAAAGTAATAATTGGATACTGTACAATTTTAAAAAAAATAAAACTATGAAGGCTTTGTAGCTGTTTGTTAAATGTTAAATCTCAACTTTTGGACCATTCATACGGAGAGATTATCAAGAACATCATAGAAAACCATGATTGGCAAGAGATTGAAATGTCTCAGTCTCACTGAACTATATTTACTAGGGAATTATATAAAATTAATTTACACATGAAAGTAATGTTTTTTATTAATTATTCGTAGATTTGGTATTTACATTATTGTCTAAATTAAAAATGACTAACTATTGAATTCAATTATGAGTTTTTTTTGGTCCATCACAGTTGTATGAGTTACTCTAAATGTTTTTGGAAATATTATTACGTAATTATCATAATCATTTTCTTTTGACTACATAAATTAAAATTTACTGACTTTCAAAATAATTATTGAATGGGAGATTATTTTTTCTCAGGTCTGGTATCCATAATTCCATATTTTTTTGGGGTCACAATAAGGAAGAGTAAAGAAGCAAGTGAGCCCATTAGTATGGGCATAATCTCAGAGTGTCCACTCCATGAACATGTGTGTCTAGCAGGGATGTGATGACAATGACATCCAAGAGGCAACGAGAGATCATAGCCTGGTAAGTGATCCGCGAAGTGATTTGCTTCAATCACGACAGATGTCGATAATTTTAATGCTCCAATCACGATTCATAAGCTCCTTCATGGTGCGGAACTGCGGATGAGTCTTGGAGTTTGGTAACACTTAAAATGTGTGGGGCCATGAAGGGAGATAAACAAGACAACATGGCCTAAAGGTTCAGTTCCGGTGCCTATTTAGTCAGAAATAATTATTTATGAAATCCATGAGTGTGGTTATGTGTTGAAATTATTAAATAAAATTTATTTTTTAAAAAATAGTTAGTGCTTTTTCTGTTTCAGTTTATAGTGCATTTTTAACTACCGCATACATACTAAGACAATAATTAATAACTAACAAAATTTTCCACTTTTTCTCACATTACCCTCATTAAATGCTTTGAGAATGAAATATTTTAATCATAAACACATATTTGGGTTTATTAATTAGGGGCAATATTGGAAAGAGAACAAAATTACACTATGTAATCCGCAAAGTGCACTATATTATGAAACATTAATTTCTCAAAAAAGTGCACTATATAGCGAAACGGAGGGAGTACCTATTTGGATAATACAAAATAAATACTTATATATCTATAATCACTTCTCAATTGAATAATCCAAACAGAAAGTCAAATAATCACTTTTTAGTCACTTTAGTGCTTATCTCATAAGTTGGAGGGAGCTACTTTTCAGAAGTGCTTATGAGGGAAAAAGCATCAGTTGAAGCATTAGTTAATTTGCCATCAACCATTTTACCAAAACACCCACGCGTGGTTCTCTCTTCCTAGTAAAATACCCATTGTCCTCTCTTCCTGCTTTTCAGTAATGTACCTAGCGTACCTGTGGTTAGTTAATTTTTAATTTAACACATACAAGTTTATTAATTATGTAATATTTTCATATTATTTATAAATTATAATTTTAATTAAAAGAACTATTAAAATTTTATTCAATTACATAATATTATTATGTATAAATGATTCATTTAAAAAAAACTAGTATTATTTAAGGACCAGGGGCATTTCAGACATTTCAAATCATTATCCATCTAAAAGTAGTTTTGATCAAATTATTCAAACATAATCAATTATAAAAATCACTTCTGAAATCAAAATATCCAAATACAATCACTTTTTTTATAATTATTTATTTTTATAATCACTTATAAATAAACTAATTCAGATAGGCACGAAATGAAGAAGCCATTAGGTGCCACAGGAGGGAAGCAACGCGTGGTTGCTAGATTGTTGAGAAAGAAAGGAAAAATGTTTTTCTCCCCTATTTGATTTGAAAAAAACAAAACAAAATAAAATTTTTTTGTTTTTCTTTCTCTCTAAATTCTTCAAACAAAATAGAGGGTTAAAGAATTGAAAATGGAATATGAACAAAAATACATTTAGACATATAAAGGAAGGGAAAAGATTAGCCTTGACTAGGTTGAAAGGTAAATAGAATTGGGTTTTGTTACCAACCAAACCCAATAATTCGGTTTTGCTACCTAAGGCTAATTTATGACACTATTATCCATTTGATTCAATTATTAGAGGGTTAGGTAATATAATGAGAAAGATAGGAAAGAATATAATAAGATGATGATTACATATGAATTTATTTAGTATGATATTAAAAATATGAAAAATAAATTTATTTTTATATTTAATTAAATATAAATAATAAAATGACTAAAATACTCTCATATTAAAAAAAATCCCTCCTTTGTTCTCTCTTCTTTCCCTTCTCAATCACCACTCCCTTCATAGCCACCACCACCCCCATTGCAACCACCACCATCGTTTTTCTCCTTCCCCCGTTACAGCCACCACCATCGTCTTCCACCACCATTTATTCCTCTTTCTAGATCTAGAGTTTGAAGAAGAAGAGCAAGGTGTGAACGGAAATTTGGAAGGATGACTTCTCTCTGACGAGATTTGGAAGGTGTGTCACTGATGATGAGATTTACGAGTTCATCGGATGAGGATGTGAGATTTGCAAGGTTGGAGATAGAGGATGAAGATGGGAAGGTGGAGAATGAGAAGGACGGGATGAACTAGATTTTCAATGGTGTGTAGGTGGAGAATGGGAAGGACATGGTGGTTGAGGTTGCAAGACATGGAGGACACGGTGGTGGAGGTTGCCGGATGTGGAGGTTTGGTGATCGATGCTACTAGTGACAACGCCAATAAGTGAGGGAGGTTGAATAAGGAAGAAGAGAAAGAGTATAAATGTTATTTATTCTTTTTTCATATCACGGTAAATCGTTTCACTTTCATACATGAAAGTGATTTTCTTCACATTAATTTAGATGATCAATATTACAAAATGTAATTTTTATTCTATTACTCTTGAACAACCAAACAAGTATACTTAAGTAATATAAAGAGGATTTCACTTCAAATGACCTTTACTAAAAATGAACCAAACTAGCCTTTAGGATCACAGTAGCCAAAATAATGACATCAAATAACCATGGTACCTTTTTCTTTCCTTTTTTATTTTAATTAAAAATAGAGAGAGAGCTTGCTGGGATTCGAACCTGCGTTTTCCAGATCAAGCCAGAATTAAAAAAAGAAAAAAAGAAATAGGTTGTCACGTGGCATGATCTGGGATACTGATGCATCAGCGGCTGAGATTAAAAGTTAGGAGATCCACCCCTGCATATCTTAGTCGATGTGCAGATGATTTGAATCATGGTTTTTCACATCTTTTGTCCGACTGATCTTCGTCATCTATCGGCTTGCTTTGCACAGTGGGTATCTGGCTCGGTTGGCCTGGGCCTCTTTTCTGATGCCTCGTGAAGTCTTAATAAATGCTCTATTCATACTTGTTTTCTTAATCTGAGAAACGCCGGGTTTGGCTATCCTCCCCTATGATGCAGAAATGGGTGTTGTTACCTTTGAAATAAGTAGAAGTTCAACTTTTGCTTTCCATTATTGTGGAAATTCGCTTTCTTCAGGGGTTTCGATTTCTTGGAGACCCTTTTTTGGTACACATTTGAACACGAGAAATGCGAGGAAATATCGAGTTTTTCATTCTCAAAAGCTCAATTATGAACCAGTTAGTGCTTCGTTGAAGAGTGGCTTCAATGCTGGGTTGATTAGTGATGGTCTTCTTTCAAATGAATTTGAGTTTAAGCCATCCTTCGATGATTATTTGAAGGAAATGGAGTCTGCCAGAACTGTCAAGGAATTGGAGTCTTCCAGAAATATCAGGGTAAAGAAGCATGCTCACAGTACTGAAAAACAGAAGAGGGAAAAGGTTATGTCGAGGAATCCAAAGTTGGAAGGAGATGAAGGAAGTAAAAAATTGGGACAGCTTGGAGGGAGCATGGATAAAACAAATGAATTAGTAATTGCCAAAAACGATGGGGCACAACTTGTTGAAACAGCCATGGGCAAAGAAAGCTCCTACGTTGGTCATATTAAGCTCAGAGGACGAGGAGCTAAGAGATTTGAACTTGAGTGTGATGGGGCAGAAAGCAAGCTTGATATTACTGTAAAGCAGAAAAAGGGGGCAGAGATAATGGAAGATAGATGGTTGGAACACCAGATTAATAGATCAAAACCAGAATCTGATGACAGCAGTTTGATTAAAAGGGAATGTAGAAGGATAGGCAATAGCAAAGCTTTACTTAATTGGAATAGAAACTGTGGCAACATCTTAGAGGGACAAGTCGGCCATGAATTACATTCGTTGAAGACTGCCGGAGAAAAGGATGTTACAGCCAGCCAAAGGGGCGGCAACTCAAAAGGGAAAATGCCTATGGTAAAAAAAGTTGTTGTTAGCAAAAATGCAATGCGCAATGGACTTGAGAGAAGCCACACAAAAAATGAGAACGTGGGGAAAGAAAATGGACGGGAAAATGTTAAATTGAATGGAAGCAGTAAGCGTTTCCTTGATAGGTGTTATGATTATGACAACTTGGAGGTGGAAAGAGCGGCATTTAAGACTTATGAGGAGTTCAATGGTGTTGTCAACAAGGCACAAGTTTCACACAAGGAAACGGAGGATAGAATCCAAAGGCTAGCAAATTCGTATGTAGTCATTTCCTCCTTTGCTGATGGAATTTGTAAAATTGGTTAATATTTGCTCAGAAGTTTTAATGTAATCTTGATTGTTACCACATTATTACTTTTCATTCATGAACTAAGAAATTGAAGCAGTATGCATGAGGAACTTGTAGAAGCCATATACTGCAGAAAGGAAAGAAAAAGGGATGAAAATATGATACAAATAACACTGACGATCATAAATAGGATGCCTCAATTGCTACTGAAGTATTTTCAGCTTAAAGATTAAATTGGGAGTAAAGCTTGTCTCCTAGAGATGAACTTTTGTGATTTTCTATTTATTTTTTTCCTTCATACACTTCTGGACTGGACATTCGTGTACTTCAATTGCTGTAACTGTACCTTGGGGATAAATTTTGCTTTCACGTGATGCATTCATCTTTTTCTTCCATTTTATGCTCTTCCATACTTGATACATGAATGAATCTAGGTTTTTTTTTCCCCATTATTTCATTCGTATTAAATTGTGTCTTTTTTTGTCCCCTTGATCATTTTCTCAAAACAGGCTGAATGGTGCAGATATCAATATGCCTGAATGGATCTTTTCTAAGATGATGAGAAGTGCGAAGATAAAATTTAATGACTATTCTATTGTAAGGGTTATCCAAAGATTGGGAAAACTAGGAAATTGGCAGCGAGTGATTCAGGTCATTGAATGGCTTCAAAGGTGTGAGCGTTTCAAATCCCATAAGCAGAGGTACTTATTTCCTTCTCTAAATCGATAGGTGTGACATTGTAGTTAACTTCATGTAATGTATTATCTGGGGCATTTAACTCAGTTTGTGTGAAAAACTTAGTTTAATTTGTAGAAGTAGCAAGTGAAAACCAGTTCTTTTCAAAGGGCCAGTTAGACTTCTAACTTGGAATCTTTACACTTTGTTTTTATGTGTGTCCTTTTCTTCTTGTTATTAGAGGTGCATATTTTCATCCTCCATACATTTGCCTTTGATTTTTTTTGCTACAAAATTCATTTTCTGTATATATGGAAAGGGAACTTGAAAGTTGTTAAGTTTTATTTTTGTCTTGTCCTTGGCTTTGCTTCCTTTGGGTATCCTTTAATGTGTGGATCTTTTACACCAGGCATATATACACAACTGCTCTTGATGCACTAGGAAAGGCAAGGAGACCCATAGAGGCACTAAATGTATTTCATGCTATGCTGGTAATGCATGTGATTCATGCATCATGCTCTTTTGGTGTGAAATAGGTGTTTCTCGATATTGAGGTTAGAATATGGAGTTTTTGTCACTTTCCTAACTCACTTTCCTTTTCTTCCAGCAACAAATGTCCACATATCCTGATTTGGTAGCTTATCACAGTGTTGCTGTCACCCTTGGACAAGCAGGGCACATGAAGGAACTCTTTGATGTGATTGACATCATGCGATTGCCACCTAAGAAGAAGCTCAAAGCAGGGGCACTTGGGAACTGGGACCCTAGGCTGGAACCAGACATCATAGTTTATAATGCCGTAAGTTGTAGTTAGTAAATAATTTGTTTTCAATTGTAAATAATGTGTTCAGGTCTTCAAGAGATGATGGTTTTTCTTCTTTCATTTCTGTGAAAGTCTTTCTCAGATTGAATTGGATGGATTTTGGCCCCAACTTTTTTTTTTTTTGCGAGTGCAAGTTGAAGTTCCAGATTATCCTGATGGTTAAATTTACTTAATACTGCGAGATAATTTTTTATAGTTGCAGAGAGGATAGATATTATTCCAATGGTTTTTGATAGAGTCCAATAGGGTCGTGTGATTCATGTAATTAATCTCACTTAGTGGGATAAGGTTATTGTTATTGTTGTTGAAGAGAGGATAGATATGCAAGGCAAGAGGAACTATTTTTGATGCACTGCTTAAGAGATATTGTCTGTAGTGCACTACTTTTGGGTTAATTAAGGAGGCGCTCAAATAAAATGCTGAACTGAAATAGTTTTCTGACTTTATCTTTCATAAGGCAGCATCTAGCTTGCTGAGTCACTCTGGCTTCCTGTGTTTACTTTCATGCTAGTGGATTTGGGTATTATATGTTGCATTTTGAAAAATAAATGACTTCTTTCAATGGATGCTCATGACAAAAGGTATCATGCTTGCATTTTCACTCTTCGTATTTGCATACTCTTTTTTTGGTGAAGTGTTTGATTGTGTCTTGAAATTGAGCATGCAGGTCCTCAATGCTTGTGTTCAGCAGAAACAGTGGGAAGGGGCTTTCTGGGTATTGCAGCAGTTAAAGAAGCAAGGCCAACTACCTTCTGCGACAACTTATGGCCTTGTCATGGAGGTAATAGTAGCCTCTAGTTTCTTTATGGTTCATATTGTTGCATATTCATCCCATACCTTGGTAATCAATTTGGAGAGTTAAATTTGGATTTTTAATTTATAATTTTGTGATAAATACGGTAGATTCTATTAGAGAGAGAGAGGGGGGAGGGAGGATGATGTATTCTCTAAAAACAGCAAAAGACATAGCAGGAGAAGAAAGGCTACAAAAAGAACTATACCGGTGAAGAACACAAGTCTGACCCAAGGGAACAGCCAGAAGCTTCGCTTAAAAACTCTAGCATCATGCTTACCAAGACCTATACCAGCGAAAGTTCCCAACTCCACAAGACTTTTCTTTATTGTTGCCTATAACTTGATAGTGATTTGTAATGAAGTCCTCCACGTAGTGGGGCAAATCCAAAACTCCTCAAAACAGGTACGAGCTTGTTCCAAAGTTGCTAAGCCACTTCTCAATGTAATAAAAAGTGGCTACTAGATGCTGGACTCCCAAAATAGGTCACAAAATGTCAGAGATATAACCTAGGGACCTGTAATATTTCGTTTGCATTAATATTAGAGTAAGGCCCCATTTAGCATGCTAATGGAAAAGGAAAAGGAATCAGAAAACGTTGTACAATGTTTATTATAGCTATGTCATCATTATTTAACATTTTCTATCTATTTTGAATATTTTTAAAAGTAGGGCATATGAGTCATTTTTCATCTAAAAATAACTTTTTTTTTTTCTCATTTCATTCCTTTTCCATTTCATTCCAGTATGTGTACCAAGTGGGGCCTAAATCACACAAACCTTCCCTAAAACAATAGGTTACTCTACACTTTAGTCTTTTTTTTTTGGGACTAAAATTCCTTCCATTAACTGATACATATTTTTTAGTTCAAATTTCATCAAATAACAATAACATTAGCTTTATCTTACCATGTGAGATCGGTTACATGGATCATACGATGCCAATGGGTTCTATCAAACACATTTTCTCAAATAAATTATTTTTCAAAAGGTCATTCCTTATAATTTCTCTTAGTGTCCTTTTTGGTCTTTCTCTACGTCTTTTAATAGAGCTCCAAGCCATTTGATTAACTCTTTTTACTGGCTCCTCTGACCCTCTTCTTTGTACATGCCCAAATCACCTTAAACGATTTTCCACCATTTTGTCCTTGATAGGTGCTATTCCAACTTTCCTTCGTATACAGTCATTTTGTATCTTATCCAAATTTGTATGACCATACATCCATTTCAACATTCTTATCTCTGCTACTGCCATCTTATGCTCTTATTGTCCTTTTAGAGCTGAACATTCACTACCATATAACATCGCTGGTCTTATAGCTATTTGATAAAATTTTTCTTTAAGCTTAGTAGGTACTTTGCAGTCACAAATAACTCCTGATACTTTTCTTCACTTTAACCACCCAACTTGTATCTTATGCATAACATTCCCATCCATTTTACCATCACTTTGTAAAATTGACCCTAAATATCTAAACTTCGACATTTTCAGAATAGTTGCTCTCCAATTTTTACTTCTAAATCATTTTTAATTGGCATCTTATTAAATTTGCAATGTATATATTTCATATTACTTCTACTTAAGCAGAAACTTTTTAATTCCAAAGTGTGTTTCCATAACTCAAGTTTAGAGTTGACCTCTTCTTTTAAGTTTTCAATTAAAACTATATCATTTGCGAAGAGTTTTTGCTTTGAAATTTCTTCTTGTATATGTTCTGTTAGAACATACAAAACCAAAGCAAACATGTATGAACTCAAGGAAGATTCTTGATGTAAGCCCATCCTTATAGGAAAGTTCTTTGTCACACCTCTAGGGGTTCTCACATTTGTTGTTGCCTTCTCATACATATCCTTTATAGCTCAAATATAAGCCACACGATCACCTTTTTTCTCCATTACTTTCCACAATACATTTCTTGGTACTCTATCATAGGTTTTTTCCAAATCAATGAAAACTTTATGCAGGTCTCTCTCTTTACTCCGGTAATTTTCATTCAAACCCCTTAATAAGTAAATAACCTCTGTTGTAGACCGTCCTGACATAAATCCAAATTGGTTTTTCGAAATATAAGATTCTTTTCTGAGTCTATACTTAATCACTCTTTCCCAAAGTTTCATGGTGTAACTCATGAGTTTTATTCCCCGATAATTTGCACAATTCTGGATGTCTCTTTTGTTTTTGTATATAGGTACTAGAGTGCTCTTTTTCCATTTCTCTGGCAATTTCTTAGACCTTAAAATCTCGTTAAATAACTTAGTGAGCCACAAAACCCCCTTCTCTCCTAAGCACTTCCAAACTTCGATAGGAATACCATCGGGACCAATAGCTTTACCATTATCTATTCTTTTAAGAGCTTCTTTTACCAATCCAACCAGAATCCTACGATAGAAGTTCAAATTGAGATTATCTTCATGAGTTGTTAATCCTTTGGTATCAATAATCATGCTCAATCCATCATTGAAAAGCCTATAAAAGTAGCTCTCCTATCTTTCTTTGATATCATCATTTGTAACCAAAATTTTTCCTTTCTCATCCTTAATACATTTTATTTGGTCCAAATCTCTTAACTTTCTTTCCATTCTCTTGGTAATTTTGTAAATCTTACGTTCACCATTCTTCGTTTCTAAATCTTGGTAGAATTCCTCAAAAGCTTTATATCTAGCCTCGCTCACTGCTTTCTTAGTCTCCTTTTTAGCCAACCCATAACATTTCCAATTTTTATCGATATTGCACAAATGCAAGGCTTTGAAACATTCTTTCTTATGTTTTGAAACATTATTTCTTATGTTTGATCTTCTCCTGCACACTCTCATTCCACCACCAAGATTCTTTATCTTTAAGTTCAAAACCTTTGGATTCACCCAATACTGCTTTAGCAGTATTTCTGATCCCTTTGGCCATCTCATCCCACAAGATGTTAGCACTTGCTTGCAAGTTCCAATTACCTTCCTCCATAATGTTTCTTGTAAAGGTTACTTGTTTCTCACCTTTCAATTGCCACCACTTAATCCTAGGATTTAAGGTTTTTCAACTTTTTAGTTTACGGTTTTTAATCAGCACATCAAGGACCAAGACTCAATGTTATGAAGTTAAGCTCTCACTAGAAATTGCTTTGCAGTCTTTACAAGCTCTTCTATTTGAGTTCCTTACAAAAAAGAAGGTTATTTGCGACCTCTGGACTCCACTCTTATATGTGATTAAATGCTCCTCCCGTTTTTTGAAACAGGTGTTTACAATTGTGAGGTTGTAAGTCATTGAAAAATCAAGAATGGAATGTCCCTCCTCATTTATTTCTCCAAAACCATAACCGTCATGAGCTTCTATATATTGCTTTGTCTCTTTTCCCACATGACTATTAAGGTCTCCCTAATGAGGATCTTTTCCTCTTGTGGGATATCTCGAACCAAGCCCTCCAAACCTTTCCAAAATTTTTCCTTAATATGTGCTTCTAACTCTGCTTAAGGTGCATAAGCACTAATAACATTCAGAGTATCGTGTCCAATAATCAATTTTAAGGATAAGATCCTATCTCCAATTTTTTTGACTCCTACCACATTCTTTTTCCAATCTTTGTTTACAATAATACCAACTCCATTCCTTGCTCTAATTTTTCCTACGTGCTAAAGTTTAAAACCAGTAGTCTTTAACTCCTTAGCCTTTTCTCCCACCCATTTAGTTTCTTGAAGACATAAGATGTTAATTCTCCTTTGAATCACAACATCCACCACCTCTATAGATTTACCTGTTAAAGTACCAATATTTCAAGAACTAAATCGAATCTTGCTCCCTTGGGCTAACTTCTTTACCCACATCCGTCCAGAATGATGTGGGAACCCTTACTCATTTAACACTATACCTGGGTGCCCATGTAGCGGCTCTAACTCATTTGACACTGCACTCGAGCCATATAGCGCATTACTTCTAGGCAATGACCTAGCCTTAACACATATACGTCTCTAATTTATGTCATAAAGAATTGACAAATTTTTACATTGGTTGTCGAGGGTCTAAGATAACTCTCCTCCTTTACTTGGGCTTGAGACTAGTTATGACACTACATAGGCAAAGTTAGTTCACATTTCATTAAACCAAAAGAAATTTTTTTTTGGTCATGAACTTTAAAATTTGATTATAGTGCAGGGTAATGATGGAGATTAAGATAGTTTGAGATACCTAAGTCTAACATTGAGTTGTATGGGATACTCTATGAAGTATTCAAGTGGATTGGATTTCTTGTCTCAATAGTTAGCTTTTAAGGAAAGGCTTTTTGCCCTAGTCGGGTGTCTATCAATTGGTATTAAAGTTGGTAGTCAGTGGTTCCAAAAAATGCTACAAGTAGAGGTTTTTGACTAGTGGAGGGTTCTATTCAGCAAGCAAATAGAGTGAAGTGTCGCAGAATATAGACATGAAGAGTCGGACACAAACTCTTCAAGAATGGTCAATTGATGTAGACTAAGGTAGTATGGGATGCCTTAGTCTGATATTGAGTAATATGGGTTGTTTTGTAGAATATTCAAGTAGGTTGGTTCTCCCACCTTGATAGCTAGCATTTTTGAAAATGTATTAAGAATGGAAATTTTTCAAAATGTATCAAGAATGGAAATAATGTACCAGTCATAGGTCAATCGTCCAAGTATTACTTTTTGAGCCTTGGAAGGATTACCTCTATGGGCCATAACACATTTACCGATCACTTTTTTAGAACTTAGGCCTTTAAAACTAATCACTTTTTGGAAGAGATCCAATTGTTCCTTTATCTTGGTATGAATTAGGCTCTACATGGCCTTGAGTTTGCTCCTTACGAGCCACCACAAATCCATGTGTCTCCATTATTGATGTGACTTCCGATTAGCTTGTTTCCCATGAAGTGTCTAGCATATGTCCCTGGTGTGACTGGTATTATTGCAGTGATCACACTGCATTTTCCACCCTTTTTTGTTTGATGTCAGGAGCAGTACTGTTTCTAGCAACTATAATAGAAGATTCAGTCATAGGTTGAGCATTTTGTCTGCCACAAGTTGATTGCTTCCAGTTCTCTTCCCATTTAACCTCATGGAACACCTATTGAAGGTAAAAAAAACAGGAGTCGTGCAGACATAATTCTCCCCCTGTCCTCTTCAAAGTTGGGATTAAGTCTCAACAGAAAATGCTAAATTCTTTCCTTCTTTACTAACTTTTGATATCCTTTTACATCAACATTACACGTCCTCTGATAAACTTCATGCAAAGGCAGCTGCTGCCACAACTTCACAATATTGTTTAGTATTAAGTAACACTCAAATTCTCTTCTCTTGCATCACAAATGGTTCCCTTGATATGAAATAGTGAAGCTGTATCTTCAAGAGATGAACAGGATCCGTTCACACCCTCTAATATCTCCTTGGCTATCTTGCAAAGCACAAAGATCTCCCTGATCTCTATTGTCATGCAATTCACTTATCATGACTTGATCATATTGTTTTCTGCAAGCCATATCATGTATTGAGAACCTGACGTTTTGGGTTGGATGGTGTCAACCCTGAGATATTCTTCTTTTTCACAGCCTTGGATTAACATTAAAACACTATGAATCATGGTAAGTAGTTATTTGACTTATTTCCATTTATTCTGTGACCTGTGATCATCACAGGAAGGTTTTTGTCAGCCATGGAGAAGGATGAAAGATTGCTGAAGATGGTTAGCTCTGTGTTTGATGGAAAATGCTGTGGAAGACGCTAATGAAGAGCCTGCAATATTGGCCTTTTAGGATACATGATGCAGAAAGTGATCATAATTGAATTTCTGTTCCCTAAGGGCTCTGATACCATGAAGCAAACCATGGAAGTCTAGAGACCGCTTTTTTTCTGATGTGTATTTCTTTATTTAAGAAGAAAGTGGGACATATATAATAAATACGTATACCAGGAGAGCTTTGTCCTCTCTAATCCTATAACTACTACTACTAGGAATTAAATTAAAATAAATAAAATTTACTTATTCTACTCAAATCCTAATTAGTTGATATCTATAACTAGAATCAATATAATACGAAGAACAAAACTTATCATGACAGAACTAATGGCATCAATTGGAAGTAAACACTTGACACCCTGAGCTGCCAAGAAATGTTATTCAACACCGCATAACCCAATGATTTCTCACAAAAGCTAACATGAGAACCTTCCCAAACATTAAAAGCAAGTAAAGCACAAAAGAAACAATATAGATTAGATTTAACTTTCCATGGGCTAGCAAGAGTATCATTGATCATAATGTTAGTGTCAAGTCCATTCTGACAAATAGCATGTTTACCCATTATCACTATTTGTTCGAGGAAATTGATGGAACTGCCAGTACCACTTTGCCATTGGCCCTAGTCCTTTCTAGGCTTACATCACATTTCCCAACTGTTGAAATTTTTGGTGAAAACAGACTGTCGTATTGTTAGTAAACTAAAAAGTAAAACCTGTAGCTAATACTATATTTTTATTAGCTACCAATGCAGTTGCATGTGTGAATGTGGGCTTGAGTGCTTGACTATTAATAATATATTTTTACTCTTCAATTTGTGTATGTTTGAGCAGGTGATGTTTACATGTGGCAAGTACAATCTAGTTCATGAATTTTTCATGAAAGTTCAAAAGTCTTCTATTCCCAATTCGTTGACTTATAGAGGTACTGTCATGTATCTTCATACATATATGAAGTCATGTAATTTTTGATGATTTTGATGTTGACCATGATTTTATATCCAGTTCTTGTGAATACACTATGGAAAGAGGGTAAAACTGACGAGGCTATATTTGCTGTGCAAGAGATGGAAAGACGTGGAATTGTAGGTTCTGCTTCTCTTTATTATGACCTTGCTCGATGTCTTTGTGCTGCTGGAAGATGTAGTGAGGCACTGATGCAGGTAATTTTATTACAATCTATTTTTGCAGAGTTACTTTTCCAGTGCAGGGGGAGGGGGTGTTTGGGGGGCTGAAGGTTTGTCAAAGAATTTGAAAATTATGAGTGCATTTAAGGGACATGACGGTAACAAGTACACCACCTGGACAGAAAAAGATTCCATTTATTGAAATCTGAGAAAAGAAGAGAGAGAGAGAGAGAGAGAGAGAGAGAGAGAAGGGGGGGGGGATAAGTCTTACAGGAGAGAAGTCATGGTTTGTTGGCCAATGGAGAAAAGTCAGGTTCAAGATGTTTAAGTTTTGGTCCCTAAACTTCTTATTATTCTTGTAGATGAGGACAAATATCACAGAAAAAATCTCGGAATATCTTTTAGTTTTTAGAACACTCAGTCACCTTGATTTTGATTTTCCTATTTTGCTCATATAAACAGCTCACTCAATCACAAGTCACAATATTGATAGATATTCTTCAAACTCATACAACAAGCCAATTTCTCTCTTCTCAACCACTTTTCTATCAACTCACTCAATCCATTATTCTTGATTATCCAACACCATTGTCAAGTCATGAAGCATGTACAAATCCCTAAAGGACAAATAAAATAAAATCAAAAGGTAAACTATGTGAGCACTGATGAAATAAAGAATCGTACAATAAAGAAATGAATCGTTGATCTTCTTTGACAGTTTTTCCTTACTAATTGAAAACCTGGTCAAATTTTGAACCCAGACACCTCAAAGTCTCAAATGGCAAAAATAGCCTTGGCACCAAAAAGCCTCCTTTAACAGCTCAAATTTATTGCTTACTTACTTGAACTAGACAATTTTTTTTTTGGTATACTGAACTGGACTAATTTCAGTACCTATCAAATGATTCAAATCTGTGTAAGTTCTTTTCTTTTTCCTTTTTTTCCCCTGGGGACAAGTTCCAGTTGGTTATTCAACTAAATGATGGAATTTAATTAGCTTTTGTAGTATCATATATACACTTTAAGACTTGATCACAGAAGGTGTTGCCCATCCTACAGATAGAGAAGATATGTAAGGTTGCAAACAAGCCACTTGTTGTGACTTACACTGGCTTAATTCAAGCATGTCTGGAATCTGGAAACATCCTAGATGGCGTATACATTTTTGGAAAAATGAAGGATATTTGCTCCCCAAATCTTGTTACTTGTAACATGATGCTGAAAGCTTACCTGGAACATGGGATGTTTCAAGAAGCAAAAGAATTGTTCGAGAAGATGTCAGAAAACACAAATCATGTGAAGAGAAATTCTGATTACAAAGTTATGGTGATACCAGATATTTACACATTTAACACCATGTTAGATGCATGTATTGTGGAGAAGAGATGGAATTATTTTAACTACGTCTATCAAAAGATGCTATTCCATGGTTACCACTTCAATTCAAAACGTCATCTTCGAATGGTACTGGAGGCATCAAGAGCTGGAATGGTATTTTTCCTTGCAACTGCTTTTCTATTTGTGTGTGTGGTTCATTTGTGGTTCTTTGCTGATAAGATATGTGGTATGGTTCATTTATGATTATTGAAAAGTGAATGTGTACTCTGGGTCATGTGGTAGTTGAGGGTATATACTTGATAAGAGTTTACTGAAAATAGATAGGGTGTATCTTAATACAAGCCTACTTGGTAAGTCAACAAAGAAGCAGTACTGTGTTTCAGAAAATCCAGCTGTGTTCTTTCTTGGTGATGAAGTTTTTGTACAGAATAGGTCCTCTGTGACATATTTTATGCTTTTAAACTTACATTATGTAATAACTTATGCTACTAAGAAAGAGGAACTCTGGCCAATTCGAAAGTTTCATAGAAGTCATTAAACATATTGATTAACAAGAAATATTTAATTATAAATGCAATTAAACAATTAAATAAAGTGCTTATCATCAACTAGGTCATATTTCTTTCACCTTTTGCCTCGACGTTCCTTTAACTCATGAGAACCTTGCTTGTTTGCCAGGAAGGGCCTATTGAAACAACGTGGAAGCACTTGATGCAAACAGATCGTATTCTGCCAGCTCCTCTAATAAAGGAAAGATTCTGTATGAAGCTTGAAAAGGATGATCATGTTGAAGCTCTTAGATGTGTCACCAATGATCTCTCCAAAGATTTGCAGGCATTTTCTAAGTTGTCTTGGTTGAATCTATTGAAAGAAAATGCTCAACGTTTTCAGAGCGATGCCCTTGTTAGGTTAATGGATGAGGTTAACATCCAAGTTTCCAAAAGTAGCTTGCCACTTCCCGCACTTGAAGCACTTGAAAACCTAATGCTATCTTGGAAAGAATTTTGTACCACTGACCTTAGTGTAACTGACATGAAACAGTTGGTTGACTCTAGATGAACTTTTGTGTGAAGAGAGCATTGTCGTCGTATATATTAAATTTTAACACCACTGGTTAAAATTTAGATGTCAATGGAAATATAAAATTTACAACGAGTCACTAACTAATAAATATAGCTCATTTTTTGGTTTCATGCAAATCCATGGAGAAATGTGTTTGTTTGATGGCTAAAATTTATGATAGAGAACTATCTATGATATCAATATAAATTTTAGAAACAGTAGTTAGAAAGTCATACTAACAATGGAATAGTGTGACACTTTTTGCAACTCGTTATTGGATTGCATACTTCTTCATCTTCTTGTTTTATTATTATTTTTTTTTGGGACTATGTGCACTGCACAAGGTACAAAGCTACACATCCTGGTTTTCTTTCTTTCTTTCTCTCTTTTTTTTTTCCCCCAAAAGATAAGTGATGATATTGTGCTTTAGGAAATATAATCCTTTTCAATTATGGCATATGTAAGGGCTGCTTCGAGATTATGGGTGGAACTTATCCCGTTTGGTGAGGTAGTTTGAACTAGTGGGGTCCGCTTGAAGATAATATAGTCTATCTTATCCTATTTATAATGTGTTATTATCTAATATATAAGTATTAAGATGAGTTAATTATATTCTTAACGTTATAAAAATTAGCATTAGCTTATAATTTTATTTTTACTAATTAAAGACTGAAATAATTTATAAGATAATGAAAACATTAAAGGAATAGTAAATGAGGAAATTTAGATAAAAAATAATACAATACCATATAAATAAGATCAAGTAAATTTTTTAGATAATACTTTATAAATGAGATCGGAGGGAGTATATATGAGATCCACCATCCAAGTTAATTTAGTTCTTATTTTCTATTAAAAAGAAGTTAGCTCTCTGTATGAGTCATCTTATTAAATATTTGATAATACTTTATTTAAATTAATAAATTTATCAATATAGTCATACTCATTAATTACTTAAAAACTAAATAAAAGTTTTAAGATGGTTAATTATACAAATAAGTTAATATTAACAGCGATTCTCTAATAATTTATTATTTTACATTTAATAATTAATTATATCATAAATGAAAATAAAATATTTTTTGTGAATATGAGATTATCACTCTAAAAAAAATCATAATCTAAATGAGTGATATTAAAAATGGAAAAGAAGAAAAGAGAATGTAATACAAATTGAAGCTTTTGGACAAAGAAACGATAACATATTTAGTGTTAATCCCACATCCACTCTTTTGCTTTATTAATAACACATGCCACATCATCTGGTTAGGGAAGATATCAAAATAGTAAAAGTGACTGACAAATATAATTTTTAAGTCGTTTTATTATGATGAAAAAGCATAAAGTAAGACATTTATTTTTCAAAAACAAAGGGTTCTTCTAATAATCATGAGAATAAAATTTTTAAGAAAAGCTCATGTAACCTGTAAAGAAAACTACAGCTTGTTGGAATAAAGATGGGTGTCACCCTGTAAAGTAATAATAAAAGTTGTACTCACTGAAACTAAATGAAATTGAAATTTTATACTTAAATATTACATTAGCATAACTAGATATTTGCACACACACATTACACATAAAAACGTGTGGAAGCAAAGCATGGCGAAAGCGTGTACATGTGCCCATCCGTATTGTCGTGCACCGTAAGCAACTATGTTTCCACATTCTGATTATATAAATTTTTTCTTCCAACAAAAAGAAGTGATTTCTTTTAAAAGAAAAGTGTTAGACTAATTGAAACATTTTATTTTTTGTGAAAATTAAATTAAAAGATGAAAAGACTAATATGTAGTAGGATTTAAATTAAATAATTTTATATTAAATAGATTTAACGAAAAAATATTAAGTTGTCCAAATCTAACTAAATATTCTAACGTGCGACGGTGCGAGTCTTCAAATGTAAAAAATGTAATAGTTTTAATTTTAAATGATTATAAAAAATGATTAGCTGGGAAAACGGTGGCGGCAAATCAACGGGTCCGACAATTCCCATTGGATTTAGAAGCTGTTTATACCGGATCCTTCCATTCCACTGTATTGGTAATTAACTAAATATTTTGTTCCCGCGTGAGTGTGTGGGTATATATATATATATATATATATATGTACACGCCCTCTGTTCACCTTTCAATTATCTAAATCATCGATACAACGCTCATGCTCTCTGCTTTTCAATTCTTTGCTTCCGTTTCCCTCTGCATTCTCGATCACGCCTCTGGTTTGAATTCAATTATACTTTTTTGGACTCTCCATTTCCTTTTCTCTTTCTTCTTATATAACCTGCAATCTCAGGAAATTTGTACAGACAACAATTTTGTGTTTATTCTAATTTCTTAAACCTCGATTTGTTTCTGGATTCTGAACAGGGAGGAGCCACATTCATCATCTGCTAACATGGGTTCAACAAATGGGAAAGCTGCGGATCAGAAGCCCTTCAGGATCTTCGTGGGTTATGATCCTCGCGAAGAAGACGCCTACCAGGTCTGTCGCCACTCAATCCTCAAGAGGTCCTCCATTCCTGTCGAGATCGTACCCATCAAGCAATCCGATCTGAGGAACAAGGGCTTGTATTGGCGCGAAAGAGGGGAATTAGAGAGCACCGAGTTCTCCTTTTCCAGATTCTTGACCCCGTGCTTGGCCGGTTATGGGGGCTGGGCAATGTTTGTGGACTGCGATTTTCTGTACTTGGCAGATATTAAGGAACTGAGGGACTTGATCGATGATAAGTATGCTGTGATGTGTGTTCAACATGACTATGCTCCAAAGGAGACCACAAAAATGGATGGGGCAATGCAGACTGTGTATCCCAGGAAGAATTGGTCTTCCATGGTCCTGTACAATTGTGGGCATCCCAAGAACCGTGTCATTACTCCTGACGCTGTGAATACACAGACTGGTGCTTTCCTTCACAGGTTTCAATGGCTTGAAGATGCTGAAATTGGGTCCATCCCGCTCGTGTGGAATTTCCTCGAGGGTCATAATAAGGTTGTGGAGAAAGATCCAGCTACATTCCCTAGGGCCATCCATTATACTCGCGGAGGGCCATGGTTTGAAGCTTGGAAGAATTGTGAATTTGCTGATCTCTGGCTCAAAGAAAAGGACGATTACCTGATGCAAGCAAAGAAAGCGATTTCAAATTAGATTGACTTGTTGGTACGTTTTTATGTTATTACGAGACAATTAAGTCGCATGAAATATTCTTAATTAGAAAGTTCTGAAACAGTTGGTCCCAATTATTTTTTTTTGGCACGAGTTAGTCCCAATTTTATTTGCAGCATCAGACATTGAGAGTCAGCTGATGGTTTGAGCTGTATTCACTTATAACTGATATTGTCGTCCCAATTAAGGCGTTTATTTCTGTTTTGTTACATCTATTCTTCTTCCATTCATCACTGCCACTTTTGCTATTGTCGTCCGTTCAATATTTTGGCGCTTTGGATTTTATCTCTTTCCTATGGATTCCAGGGACGGATACAAGATTTGCAGTATGTGTGGGCGTGTGTGTGTGTATATATATATAGGCTAAAAAATTGCATGTAGCATATTTTTTTTTATAATTTATTGAAGTTAAACATAATATATTTCATGTCAAAAAATTTATCAGTAATAATTAAGTGGAAAATTAATCAATTAGTTATGTATACACTCATTTTGAAGGAAGTTCCTATATTTTAAAAATTTGTAAACAAGAAGAAGAAGAAGAAGAAACTCCCTAGAATTCTAAAACTCGGGTGATTAATAGATGTCTTCTTGCGTTTTGTGAAAGTTCTAGATTACTTGTGAACTCTTCTAAAACTCGGGTGTTCTTTTCACGTAATGTTAATCACAACGGAGCTCGAGAAATTAGTGATTCTCTTAACTTTCAATCTACCTGTGATCTTGGAAAGTATTTAGCTGTACCACTCCATCACAAAAGAGTTTCTAAGGAACTTTTCAGGGAACGATGGACAAGGTCAAATCACGACTAGCCAATTGGAAGGCTAATAACTTGAGTTTGGTTGGTCAACTACTTTGGTATCCTCTGTTACGTCAACAATCCCTTACTATACTATACAGACGAATCTAGTGCAGGTGAGTGTTTGCAATGATCTTGAAAAAAGTAATAGAGGTTTTCGTTGGGGAAGCTCGCCTGAGAAGAGGAAGATTCACTTGGTAGCATGGGATAAAGTTTGTACCCCAAAGAAACAAGGTGGGTTGGGGTTAAGGCATGTAAGACAACAAAACTTTGCCTTTCTCATGAAGCTTGGATGGGGACTGATTAAAAAACGTGATTCTTTGTGGGTCAAGATTCTGCGTAATAGGTATAGATGTGGTGCAGACATTATTCCGGTTATAGATAAGAAAAGGCAAGGCTTGGGCAATTGGTCTGGAATTAAGGCTACTTGGGATTTTGTGTTGAAGGGATGGAGGGAGAGTAATTGAAGTGAGGCGTCTAATAGAGTGATTGGAGCAATGCATGAAGACATTTAATGGAAGTTTCGCAGAAATGGTCAGTTCTCTGTGTCTTCAGCCTGTGCCTCTTTATCCACGGGTGAAGTTCATTCTGAAGATGTTTGGCGAGAATTTGGAAATTGCTTGTGCCTCAACGTTGTAAATCCTTCCTATGGCTAGCTACTCTTGAGAAGTTGCTAACTAATGAATCATAGAGGAAGCGTGGTTTACATGCAGATGATGGGTGTCCTTGGTGCAATGCTACAACTGAGAACGTCATCCATGTGCTTAGAGATTGTAAGGATACAAAAGCCTCGTGGAAAAGGATATTGCCAACCTCAGCAAGAAGGAAGTTTTTTAGCTTGAGTATCAAATAGTGGGTCGGATGGAATCTTCGAGGTCCGATTGCACTTGAGGAACTGGATTGGGGACCGAAGTTTGCTGTTCTTTCATGGTTAATCTGGAGGAGAAGGAATGAGAAAATATTCGAAGGGAAAGATACCACTAATGACTGCATGCTTATGCGGATGAATGCCATTCTACGTTGCATGCATGAGCCTGGCAAGAAGCTAGATGGGTTGAAGCTTGGTGACAGTCAGATTTGAAGCTCCATTTGGGATCCTCCAGAACTTGGGTGGGTTAAAATTAATGGTGATGGAGCGTTCTCAAGAGATTCTGATAGAACAGGATGTGCGGGTGTGCTTAGAGCTAGTCATGACAATTCCTCCAAGGGTTCGTTCATAGAATGCACGATGGTGATCACTTGAAAGCGAAGCTTTGGGCATGTTTGTTGGGTCTTAAGATTGCTTGGGACTGTGGGGCGAGAGAGGTGGTTCTTGAATCTGATTCTTTGGAGGTTGTAAGCTTGCTGAGTAGGGGTGATATATCTGTTCACCTGGATCGTTTAGTGATAGAAGAAGCCCAAAGCATCATTTGTAGAGATTGGACGATCTCCACTCATTATATACATTGGAATGCAAATCGTGCTGCTGACTGGCTTGCTCGGAGCTCCCTTGCTATGGTTCCAGGACTGGTTACCATGTTAGACCCTCCTCCTGGGTTGGTTTCCATTATTGATATGGATAGGTATCTGGATATGAGCGTCCATTCTGGTCTTCACAGTAGTTAGTTCCTTTCTGTTTCCTCCGTGTATTAAAAAAAAAAAAAAAAGAAACTCGATCCATAGAATTCTATCGGTTGGCAAAGTTAATCTCTAAAGTTCATTTAAAAAATTATCCCTACAACGCACATGTGGCATTAGTGGTGCCAAGTTAGTGAATAGTGATGATGTGGCAAAAAATTGATATATGGCCAACGGCGTGGCAATAAGAAAATAAACTATCTATCTCTCAAGTTTTTCAATGCAATTGTATATTTACATTTCAACCACCATATCTGCCAAATTCATGGCTGACAAATGGTGGTTGTTTGAGGATCATCGCATCAGTGTGGTCTTCGTCTTGGTTGTAAAGTTCTACCCACAAGTAAACTAGGCAGTAACCAGGATCATTTCATTTTTAGGGGATAAGCCAAGGCCCATGAATAATTCACTGATGCTTTGATCGTTATCGGAAAACCTCCACAACCTCTTACTACCTGTTGCTAAATCCATAATTGATAACCTTAACAAATTTACGAACAAAAGTAATAAACTACCGATTATTATCCGTTTTATATCTTTTAAAGCAGAGAGAGAGAGATTGATCCTCTCACTAAAATTTAGACCTTTTGAGCCACACTTAACATCATCTAGCACCATCAACTCTTGACATGATTGATGGTCCCTACTCCCTTTTAAGCTGGATCCGGAGTTTCTACTTTCTACTGTTAATCACTGCTTTCATATATTGAATTCCAACATGCTTTGTTAGTGATGATGAGTATGCATGTCCTGGGTTCACATCCATTGACACAGGTAACATCTTTACTCTATTTTGGAGTTTAAAGAAGCCAGTGGCCAGAAACCAATTGATTTTTCAATTATGTACTTATGAGGTTATTAAGCTCATTGTGTTTTTTTCCCCCCGCATTAACACTTAAAATTTTGGACCTGCTCAATTTAATTGCATAATTTATTAAAATTCAAACTAATTCGAATTAAACTGTGCATGACCACAAAAGACAATAAGCACCCCCATCAAATACTTGGTGGTTTAATCTTATTAATGAGGTTTATTGACAATAAAGATGCCAATCTAAGAGGTGTGGAGGATATAGCGTATTGTGGAAGCTTATCAGGAGGTTATCATGCTCTCACCATGTGCGTGTCTTTGTTTGGCTTGTTGCACACTAGAGGGTTATGACCAATGCTTACTAAATGAATTATCGTTTTGCAGATTTTGACGCTCGTCCGGGATGTAGTAGGAGTTCTGAATCTGTTTTGTATATGTTAAGGGACCGTACTTTCAATACTAGCTTTTTTTTTTTTTTTGTTAGACTTCAACGGTAGGTTTTGGCATGCTTGTTTATATTCTTGCCGATGGGGTGATTTTTTCATGATGATTTGGAAGGATGGCTCAAGTTGAACCTTAACGGACTGGTTGGTTTAAGAGATGGGAGAAATGGAATTTTAATGTTCCATTGCTTGGTTTTGTTGTAGGAGAATAATTTTGATATTACCTTATTTGATTTATAAAGGAGAGGAGGGAAAATAGTAATATATGTAAAATTATACCATTAGCCATTTCAAGTTTTTTTTTGGTCTTTTTTTAATTATAATTCATCTTTATTTTATTTTAAAAAATAAACGTTTTTCATTTTACTTAACAAAGAAATCTCATATATATTAGGGAGAATTGGGAAAAAGGATGAAAAAATTAACATATTTGAAAAATGAAACCAAAATTTATCTTGTTTGTAAGTTAGAATATAATTTTTTCACGTAAGAATAGAAAATTTCAAAGTCAGAATAAATTTTTTTAATACTAAGTGAGAATAGAAAAATTTTCTATTATGACTTATAAATTTTCCATTCTCACTTAGAAAAATTCTATTTTGACTTGGAAATAAGATGAATTTTGATCTCATTTTCCAAATATTTTGATTTTTTGGTATCAAAACCCAAATCTTCCTATATATTATTTATGTGCTTAAAAATCATTTATTATTTATTATAAATTTAGTTAAGGATAATTTTGGAATAATAGAAAAAAATGAGGCTAATTTTGTTATTATAATTTTTAGTTACCCACTCTTCCTCCAAATCTCCCCACTTTTGGAGGAGAGGTATATTCTTCAATTCTTCTCCTACCTATTGAGCCAAATAAGAAAAAATTGAAATTTTCTCTCCCCTCTCTCCAAGCTTATTGAATCAAATAAATGAAATTTTAATTCTCTTTTCTTTCCCTTTCAAATCCCTCCAACTAACTAGGGGGTAAAAGTATAGACAAAAAATAAAGAAAATAGTCTAAGTGAGGAGACATGGTTCTTAAGATTATTCCACCACAATATGGATATTGGAGCATCCTAACTACTCCCTCCCATCCATATTATAAGACATTTTGTATAATAAGTTTTTGGTCCAAAATATAGGACATTAAATATTTTTCTTCATATTTTATCTTTATCTTTAATGCTATATCTCTCATTGTTTATAACCTTACAATGATAATAGAATTGAATATTTAATAAGGATAAAATAAAAAATGTGGGTACATTTTGTATTAATTTTAATTAAAAAAATAATTTTCTTAATATGTATGTAATTGATACAAAATATCTTATAATGTGAATCGAAAAATACTTTTTTATCCAGCTTATAAAAGGCAATCAAGGAAATGGAGACAGATTAATTGGCATTGCCAACGTTATTTTTCCATGGGTCTTGGCATTTATGGAATGCTCGTAGTGACTTTTGTTTTTGAGGATGCAAGTGGAGAGATATGAAACTAGATTCAGTACTCATTATAGCCCGGCATGACGGCATGCTCATCATGTATAGATTTAATGTTATTTCATTATTATATTTTTAATATAATATCATATATATAATTTAAAATAAATAAAATTTTATAACTGTTATTTTTTTAAGAAAATGATAATATCATTTCAAAAAATAAAAATAAAAAATTTAAATATTAACCATTTAAATCTAATTTGGATGGTTCAGATTTCATTGCATTATTGAGTACGTAGTGTTCATCGCTATGATAAGCATTAGATTCATGTACGTTATTTTTAATTATTTCACATATTGAGAAAAAATAGTTAAATAATTGGTTAATTAGATAATTAATTCAATAAAAAAATTTCAATATCTTTTACCATTATCTTTATATTAAGGTTTTTTTTTCCCAAATGGACTTATGAGATTAATTACATTAAATTAACCGTTTATCTCTCCATGAATAAATAGAGAAATAATTAGATTTTTTCGCTCGTGAGATTAATTAAGGTTCCTTTTTGCCAAATGGTCTTATGAGATTCATTACATGTGAAGTCGGTTAGGTAAATTGACTTATATTTGGAACAAAAATATATACTTTCTAAATATGACTAATATTAAAGATAAGAATAGAAAACATGTCTGTCTGCGTGTGTATAAATATATGTATGTATGCATATGCGCGTCTGCTTGCTAACGGTGGCGCTCGCTGACATTCCATGTTAGTGTCTGCACTGCGCTTGTTATGCTGTTTATTAACACTATGTCTATGCCACATCATTTATTTTTCTTCTTTTGCCTAACCAGAAAATATATTACTATAATAGATAAAAATACATGAATAATTTTACTAACAATAAAAATTATAAATTTTTATTTTCAACCTTTTAAAATGTAGAAACTTACTTAAAAATGAGGGTAAAGTATGTAAGAGTTAATAAATTAATTTTTTTGGCTCTTGCCTAGCTCTTCGTATTAAAAACTAATTTTCTCAAAATATAATTATCCCTAAATTAAATCACAGATGAAAACTTACACGAAAGCTAAAGGGAAAAAGACATTTTAGGATTTTATAAGAAAAATATTGATAAAATAGGATTTCTAATTTTTTAAATTCCCCCAAAAGGACACAGGTCCTTAGTAGGGAAAATTATAAAAGTGAGTGGATAAAATTACCCTTATAATTTTTTTAAGTAGAATGAACTAAATTTTTAAATAAATTAAACTAATTTTTTAAGTGAATTGAAATAGTAGATTAAACTAATTTTTCAAGTGAATTAGATTAAATTTCTAAGTAGAATAAACTAATTTTCCAAATAGAATGAACTAATTTTGCAACTAAACTAAAATAAATTTTCAAGTGAACTGAATTAAATTTCTAAATAAATTGAAGTAATTTCCTTAGTAGATTAAACTAAATGTCCAAGTGAAGTTCTCTAGGAAATTTAGTTCAATCCATTTGAAAAATTAATTTAATCAACTTGAAAATTTAGTTCAGTTCATATGGAAATTTAATTCTATCTATTTAGAAAATTAGTTCAATCCATTTAGAAATTTAGTTA
Organism: Adenanthera pavonina; assembly: GCA_026686845.1. NCBI lineage: Eukaryota > Viridiplantae > Streptophyta > Magnoliopsida > Fabales > Fabaceae > Adenanthera > Adenanthera pavonina. The sequence continues at coordinate 1,864,091 of JAIVEN010000037.1, forward strand.
ATTCCATTTGAATATTTAAATTAGTGTATTTTGAAAATTAGTTTACGCCACTTGAAAATTTAATTCAATCCATTTTGAAATTTAGTTCAATATACTTGAAAAATTAGTTTAATTCAGTTAAAAAATTTATTTATTCTATGTAAAAAGAATTATAAAAAAATTTTGTCCACCCATTCTTATTATTTTGGGAAAATCACTAAAAAATCCTAAAACATGAAAATATTTATTTAAAGATCTCAACACTAAAAAATATTATATCCAAGTCCCATGTCCCGGAAAATAAATATAAAAATATTTATTATTAAGTATAAAATTATGGAGTATGAGTATAAAATATTATAGTATAATTTTATATTTAATGTTAAAATTTTTTATATTTATTTTTTATAATTTTAACTATGGTACTTGAGTGTAATATTTTATAATATTAAAATTTTTTAATAAATATTTTTATGTTTTGAAATTTAACAGTGATTTTACCTGTTATTTTCCGTGTTGAGGACGAATTGGTTGGTGATATTTTGTTTTTGTCAATATTTTTATTATGGGATGTCTTCTTTCCAAATATTGTCCGACAAGACGACGTCCGAGAATAAGGTACGATACATGCACTGACAGAAAAAGAATCTTTTAAGTACAATTTTATGAAATATCGTTGGTAAAAAAAAATTTAAAGAAATATCGTAATAAATATCCTTAGAGGACAGCGCAATCAGTCAGTAATAGAGAATTCATCTCGCAGTTCGTCCTAAAATCTTTTAAAACCATTCCAATAGCCATGGCCGCCGCCTCCGCCACCACCACGTCGTTATGTTACAGTCCCACGTCCTATTCACCTTTTCCATACCTCGCGACATCGAACAAAACACCTGTCAGAGTGCCCTTCAGATCCAGGTCTTGGAGCTCTACACGTTTCGCAGCAAGAGCAACAATGGAGCCTGGGTTCCTGCAGAAGGGCATCGCTGAGTTCTACGATGAGTCTTCTGGCATTTGGGAAGACATCTGGGGCGACCATATGCACCACGGCTTTTACGACCCCGATTCCACTGTTTCCGTTTCCGACCACCGGCCTGCTCAGATCCGGATGATTGAGGAGGCTCTTCGTTTCGCTGGTGTTTCTGGTAATCTCTTCTTATCCAGACTCAGGTTTTATTCAATGAAAAACTGCTGACAAAATGGAGCAAAGTCTATTTATATATTTGTTTAAATGAGTTTTTTTTTTAAATTAAAAAGACAAAATAAAAGCAAGAAAATATTAAAATAGTCTCCATATGAATAAAAATGAAAGATTTAATTTTAAGTCTGTAAAGTCATCCAAGATTATTAAAGGTTATACAAAAAAATTGTGAATATATAATAAGACTCAACTGTTTGCATGCAATATTGAAATGGTCCTGTGAAGTTAAGATGCTTGTTTATCAGCAACTAATTATTCTTTTAGATTTTTTATGTTTAACCCGTTTCATAAACTCTTCTGCTAAACCTTTTTCGTCACTCTTTACAAAATTAATTTTGCCGTAAACATCCTAATAAATTAGAAGGAATTGAAATGGGTCCTTACTCCTTAGTTCTGATTTCACTGTTATATAATGTTCTGTATTGGAGATGAGCTGGTGAAGAGGCACTAACTCCTTTTTTTTTTTTCTGAACTGCTAGAGGACCCAACCAAGTGGCCCAAGACTATGGTTGATGTTGGATGTGGCATAGGTGGCAGTTCAAGATACATGGCAAAGAAATTTGAGGCAAAGAGCATAGGCATCACTCTAAGTCCTGTTCAAGCTGCTAGAGCAAATGCTCTTGCTGCTTCCCAAGGATTAGCTGACAAAGTCTGTGTGGATCTTTTCTTTTTCTTTTTCATTAATCAGTTTATATTTGCTGTTAAAAATTGATATTAAAAAAAAATAAGAGAGAAATTACCAAGGTTTTTTAAATCTTTTATAGAGTATATTCAATGTAGCTCATTTCTTACTTCATATTTCTGCAATAACAGGTTTCCTTTCAAGTTGCTGATGCTTTAAATCAACCATTCCTCGATGAGCAGTTTGATCTGGTGTGGTCCATGGAGAGTGGAGAACACATGCCTGACAAAAAAAAGGTTTCTTTCTCTCTTTTAGTATTAAGCACTAATTGTGGTGTACTGATTGTATTAAAATCTTTAGTTCAATCTAACACTATCATAGCAAGTACCCTTGGATCTCTTTTTTGTTCCAAGTGCTGGTAATCTCATCTCAATTTCTTCACGTCACACACAACTGACAGTTTGTTGGTGAGTTAGCTCGAGTAGCAGCAGCGGGTGGCACAATAATAATTGTAACATGGTGCCACAGGGATCTTGACCCTTCCGAAGAATCTCTAAAGCCTTGGGAGGAAGATCTCCTGAAGAAGATATGTGATTCATATTATCTCCCAGCCTGGTGCTCAACTGCTGATTATGTCCGATTGCTGGAGTCTCTTTCGCTTGAGGTAGTTAACTAAAATGGCTGAAACTCAATTACCGAAGTCTTGATGGACGTGACCTGTATTCTGCTTAGTCCAATAACTATGTATGGAGTATCGACGATATCTGGTTCTGTGTGCACTGTGCGAATCTAACGTGCTGGCTGTTGCAGAACATCAAATCAGCAGATTGGTCTCCCTTTGTTGCTCCATTTTGGCCAGCAGTGATACGCTCAGCTTTGACATGGAAAGGTTTAACATCACTCCTGCGCAGCGGTAAGAGCTCCTTTGTTGTAGTCGCCTCTTTTAGTCTGCGGTAGTTGACACATATTTTCTTGAGTTACCTTTGAGAAATTCTTGGACCGACACATGTCAAACCTACATTTTGTTACAACTTCTTATATTGCAGTCTACTCATGATTAACTTCATCCATAAATTTTTTATGAAGTGGTTTGAATGTCTCCCATCTTCTCTTACTTTTAGAGATTTTTTTTCAATAAAGTGACCAAGATTAGAAACGCAGCATAGTGTATGATAATTACCTGAAAATATCTTAGCAGAACATGTGATTCAAATGAGACCAAGGTTGTGCTTGGTAAGCATACTCTTGTTAATCCTTAATTTCTGATGATAAGCTTTAGTTCACCAAGTTTGGCTCATGTTTTGAAACATATGGTTGATCTGAATGTGATTACTGTTTTGGGCAGGATTGAAAACCATAAAAGGAGCGTTGGCTATGCCATTGATGATGGAAGGATACAAGAAGGATCTTATTAAGTTTGCTGTCATTACGTGTCAAAAGCCTAAATAAATGGAGGCTAAAAATTGGATACCGTAAGATGTTTTTCCCTGCATTCTCATCCATTCTTGAATCCTTGTAATGGGGTGCTCACTATAGCAGAGAAATGTATTGACTTAAAAAAAGGAAGTCGATCTCTTATAATCGATTTTTTCATAGGTTCAAATAAGTCATGTCAAATGGTTCATCTCCATTATGTCCTATGTTCAATATAAAAATGTTAAGTTTGTTTAAAGAAAAAAAACTAGCATGCAATCCTAGGGTGTTTAAGTTTCTTTCTTTCTACTTTTTAGAAAAATCCAAGTATTATTATCATTTTTGTCTAAAATTGACAGGAGCACAAAGTGCAGAGAATAGTTCAGAAACTGAACTAATGAAATTACACAAAGCCAAATTACATCGGTGTCAATCAACATTAACATACGAATAAATGAATAAATATTACACAATGTACAAACAATAGTACATTAGTACTTTCTCTGTCGGCATATTTTCAACTTGTTAGTCTGATCTTTGAAATCGCTTTGCAAAAGCAATGTTCTTGGTTGCTCCACTTTTGGAGTTTTTATTTCTCTAACTACATGCCACCATTTTCTCATATCATATGACCATTAACCATTAAACTTCTCCTGCGTTACACCACAACCACAAGTCACGGCCATTGGTAACTGGTAGAACAGAACGTGTATAGTTGGCCACCACAAAAAATATAGATGTCTCACTGCTTGTCTGATAAAGCAGAAAGATTCTATCCTTGTGGGAGTTTAATTGTGAAAACATACAATTATTTATAAAAATATATTCTTTTCATGATATTATAAATAATCACAAATTTGCGAATGGTAGTTGGGTTAATTGTTTAACATTTGTTTCTTTTTTAAGTAAAGTCTTAAGATTAAGTCTATGATAAACTAGCTCTCAGTTGTTGTAGAGATTTCGAGGATTCTTTAATTTCTCTTGCTTCTTGCATCAACAAACCTTAGTTTATATAGGATATTTTAATTCCTACCTTACATCTCAAGACAAAATAGGAGGCTTCGGTCTAAATTGGTCCTCTATGAAACAAATTAGTAATTGCATCAATAATGCTAATTTGCTAGAATTGAATTTCACTGGTGATAAATGCACATAGAAAAAAAATAGGAAAAATTGGATTTTGGGACAAAAAATAAGATATTTGATTTTTGGTATCAAATTGATTTTTTTTAAAAAAGAATCTTTTCTAAGTTTAAAAAATTCGATTCTTACAAAAAAAAACTTTGGTCCCAAAAATCAGATATCTTTTTTTTATCCCAAAACCCAATTATCCCAAAAAAATATAATGTGAAAGAACATCTGGATTGGGGTTTTCTGTAACATTGACTGAAGAATCAAATTTTCGGGTGCAATAAAGTCATCATCTCCTGAGATATGGCTCCAATTACAGGACCTCTTAAATGTTGGGGGAATAAAGAGTATCAATAGTCCCATAGCCTGTTTGGATTGTGAAGACCCATAAGTGCTTATGTGGTGGAGTTGCCAAATGGAAACAGCTTTTCAATAAGCACTTATGTCTCAAATAAGTGCTTATAGAAGAAGCTGATTTTTTCAGCTTATGATAATCACTTATCCTCCCATAATCACTTATTTCATTTTTACTTCTCATTATCCATCCAATAATCACTTAAACCCAAATATCCAAACACATTTCTTTTCTCAAAATCACTTATGAGGTAAAAATATCCAAACATAAATCACTTTTGACATAATCACTTATTTTCATAATCACTTATGAATAATCACTTACACATAATCTAATCCAAACACACCCTGAGAATTGTGTCTAGAGATGTTTTTAAAGATTATTCCACCTACTAGGATTGTGCAGTTAGTCCTTGTTCTGACTGATCATACAACTATGACTTTTCACATGAGCAAACCAGAGCACTTTCGGTGAGCACCGTGTGATTATCAGTTTCTGAACGGTCCAAATTTAATTATATTTTTATTTTATTAGATACAAAATTTAAAATAAATATAAGGGAAGCATGGGATATGAGATTTCAAAATTAGAATACATTTCTGGAAAATCTGGAAATTTCCAATTCCTGTATCAGTATGGTTTTCACTAATTTTGAGAATCTAAAGTATTTTATACCTCTATAACTATATTTTTATGATAAAAAGGACATCTGTAGCTTTAAAACAAGCCATCGTTTGCCTTGTTTAGAATTTCTTATGTTTAGTTATGAATTTTTAAAGCTAACCATAAAATAAAGTACGATGTAAAAGGTAAATAAAAAGAAAAGTTTAAGTCTTTCTACAGTAAATGATTGGATAAAGTTCCTATTTATTTTAAGAGTAAATTTATAAGAAAAATATTAAAGGAAGCTAGGCGTTATATTTCTTTACATAGAGTTTTCTTGATATGATTTTTGTGCTCTAAGTACTCCAGTCATTGCACTTTAGGTAAATAAGTCAAAATACCATAAAATTAAACTCATAGCTTGAGGAAATACTTATTTGAGATATAAAATAAAAAGTAATTTTACAATAAATTTATTGTATCAATATATCCTATTATATTAGGAAAGTGTGCTTTGCAGGACTTAAAATTGAGATAAAATTAACTAACAAGTAATTGAGGAGGAATTCAAGTTGAAGAAGAAAAACTTCTAGACTAAGACTTATTTTTATGTAAGTCTTAAAATGTTTTTAAAACAATTTTAGAACATCACTTAATATTTTAGGACATTTAAAGTCCACTAACTCATCTATGTTTCTCCATTCGAATAAATTTAACATTTTCAACAGAATGAGTTCTATCAGTTGACTTTAACCTCTTTTGTCTCAGCTGAATGAATTGCTTCATTTGACTAATTGACCCTTTCATCGAATGAAACTTGATCTAAAATTGTCTACCCTGTCTTTCATTTATTTCGATTGAATCTATCTTGTCTTAGTCGGATGACCCCTTCATTTGACCAGCCCAACTCTATTTCATTGAATAAATTTTGACACTGAAAAGCTTACTCTTTGTTTGGTATTTCATTCGATTGAACTATTATTTGGTTGAGAAGATTTTTATCTCATTTGATCAATCTTCTAAGCCTTCATTCGATTGAGCTAGAACCAAAAAAATGATAGCTCTCTGTTTACAAATCTCCTTGGAGTGAATCTGTCCATTTTGATTGAATGACCTGTGCCTGACTGCTTTAGTTGCTTCTTACTTGATTAAACTAAAACCTTTCTTGATTCATATTAAACTTGCTTGATTCATTTCTCTAATCCTTTCCTTCATCCGAGTGAACTATACCCTCAGCTGAATGAGCTATGCCCTGTTATCGTGACCCATTCGAGTGAAGTCAACTTCATTTGATTGAACATTACCAATCTCATTTAACAAAAACCTTTCACTTTGATCGAATGACTTGTGCCAAAAACTTAGACAAATTTCTTGAATCATCCGAACAATTGAATCCTCTTCAATTGAGTGATTGGACTTAATCTTTAATTTAATATTAACTTTCATTAGGTTGATCGAAACTTGACTCATTCTATTGTCATGTGATAATAAGTTACTAGGAATAATGTTCTAGTTCAATGGCTAGTTTGTGAAAGCAACAGTTAATTAATAGTATTTCTTTTATTTCAAAATATAAGTCATATTTACTTGTCTCACACCCACTAAGAAAATATTAATCCAAGCATTAAAATTTTTTATAACTTTTCAAAATTACCGTAATTAAATAGGAGTAAAAATGAAATATTTTCTCCCCATAATGTTTTTTACTCCTCTCTCTCATAATTTAATACTATCATAAATAAGGGTAAAATTGAAAATTAAAATATTAAATAGTCATTAACTTTCACAGAATAACTTATAGTTTGAATCTCAGTCTCCACTAAATCCACCCTATATTTTGAAACATAAAATATCTAACAACTAATTAACTGCTCTCACTTATAAAATAGAGAGTCATTTAAGTTTTGAGAAGTAGGACTGATGTTTATGAAATTGTTTATAGTCCCTCCGTCTCAAAATATAATACAGATTTAACTATCTCACTCCCCCTAAGAAGAGTAGTTAAAGTTAGTTACATGTGTCAATTTTTTAAAAAATTACCATAACTTTTCAAAACTATCCTAATTAAATTATCTCATCTTAGTTACCACTATCTCTTTTATTCTCTCTCAACTATAAGAAAAATTCAAGTACTCACTTTAGTTGAGATCTATCATAATTGGGGGCAACAATGGAAAAAGAATATTAAATGGTTGCTGTGAACATCATATTTAATCCAGACATTAAATAAGTTAACCTTTAAAATAAAAATAAAATAGAAAAGTAAAAATTAATTAATTAAAAATAGTTGAAAAATGGAAGAAATAAAAATCCTCTTTTTAAATAAATGTGCAATTATCATTCAATTTTAAGATAAATGCAAATCTTTTGAAAACCCAAAAATCTCTCTTTGAATCCAATTTTAAAAAAAAAAGAAGAAAAGAAAAAACAAAAGGGAATTTCCTTTTAATAAAACAGATAATGATAAAATCTAAAACAAAAAAAAAATAATAAAAATAAAATAGAGATTGGGCTGGTAGCCCAATGTTCCAACCCCAAACCCAAATAATAACAAAGAGGAAAAAAATAAATCGTTTTTATTTTGGACTGAAACTTAGGTTTTCAACCCAAATAAGCCCCAAGCCCTAAGTGAGAAAGGCATGGTAACAAGATGAAGCAGAAAAGTGAGACAGAACAATGATAAAATTGAGTGAGACAGAGAGAGTGAATGTAAGAGTGAAAGAGATTGAGAGAGCTAGAAATGGCAAAGAAAGCCCCTTTGCTACTCCATACTTGGCACAACAGAGTAGTGGAAGTGAGGGAGTGGCGGATGAACGCAAAATCGAACGAAGAAGTTGTAAGATCCCAAATTTCATTAAGAATGCCACTGTATGTATAAAAATATGAATATATAGCATGACATGCATGAAAAGATAAAAAAAGAAGTGAAATGGTAATTACTTATATTCGGTCTTTAAATGGAATTAATTTCTCATATGGTCGCCAAGAGAAATTATGCTTGGTTCTTAATTAGAATTAATTTTTCCTTAGGTCCTTAGTAAGAATTAATTCTAGAAAAACATGTAATATACCTGTTCAATTGAAGCTCATGTTGAGATGAGTGAAGCGGTATGAGAATTGTGCAGGTAGGAGGTTGAGGTTGAAAGATAGAGCAATTTAAAAACATAGCACGAATGGTAAAAAAATTATTAAAAATTGATTTTTGGGAGAAATTATGAGAAAGTACTTGAAAAAATTAGTATTTGCATCTTTTGACCCAACTCATTTTAGAAAATAAAATTTGAAAATTGTATTTTAACTCCAAGAAAAAAGAATTATTTGCAATTTAGTTCTTGTAAAAAAAGAATTAGTGCAATTTAATTCCTGGGAAAATTATAAAAAATATATGAAACAATTAAAAATTATAATTTGGCCTGGGTTAGGGTAATTTTGTAATTTTTAAAAATCCTGTCAAAACAAAGCTCTCAATGATCTGAACTCAATGGAATACTGCTGATGCTAATTGAATTCATATGAATTTATAATGCCAATTTAAGGTCAAAAGCTATTTTTTAAATAAAAAAAAAGGTTTGTGAGCTCCATAAAAGTAGGCAGGTGGAGAGAATAGGATGTGAATCCTTACATATATATTTTGGGACCAAAGTAATGAAGCTAGTCCAAAATCAAATTTAGAATAATCATGTACCAATTAAGTGACAATTATGGTAAAAATAATTAATCGGTATGGGTAAAATTTATCGATAAAAGTTATTTTGAACTAATAAAAATCATAGAGCAATTTTTAGACAAAATACCCTCAAGATGGCGTGTTGGCAGCTACAAGGGATAGGGAGGGAATTTAGTTGAATGATTTTTGTAAAAACTTCTTGAAGAAGGCATGATTTTTGGAGCAAAAAGTAACCTTAATTAGTTGGATGATTAGCAAGTTAATTAAGTAAATTAATATCTCCTCTTCCATTTCAGATGTGAGCAGCTGGTCATGTGAGGGAATTCAATTATTTTATTAATTTATGAAACTACTTCACCAAGAAGTAGTCAAGGAAATAACTAATGTTAAGCCAATTTTACCATGAGCTAATATGCCTACCTTTTCTCTCTCTTTGATTGACTAAAGTGGTCTGATTCAAAGAGTTAAGAGCTCACAAAAATTTCAGACAAGAGAGAGTTTTGGCGTGAAAGAGGAAGGGAAAAAGAAAGAGCAAGAACTTAAAGGTTAAAGGCTTAAGTGTAAGGTAAGTGTTCTAGCTACCTTAATCTAGTTATCTCAAGTAGTTTTAGGTAGTTCTATGGAGTTATTTTCTTCCTCTCATCCTCCATAGATTTCAGCCAAACCCTATAGAGAGAGAGAGTGATGGATTTTCGTGCAATAAACCTTGGAGAAAGTTTAGACTAACCACTTGAAGCATGATTAATATGGAAGTAGTTGGAAGAATATCAAAGCAAATATTTTTCTTTCATTTTCATGTAATTTTTGACCAGTTCAATAAGTTTTCTTAGAGTGTGAATTTCATTAATTTTATGCTAAAAATGGATTCTCCATAGTCCAAAACCTTAAGAACAATTGATAACTCAAAGAAAAACCAAGAGGAAATCAATATGAAATTTTAAGGATTTTGTGAGAACTTTGTGAAGCTTCTCCATGAATCAGTAGCTTACATGCTTAAATAATGATGTGTATAGGTTCAAAAAAGTTGTGGTAGACTAAAGGAAGGGTGCATAAGGTTTGGAAGGCAAGGGAAGTCAAGTCGTAAATTCACCTATTCTTGCATTGTATTATCTTTATGATTTCTATGAGTTTAATCACTTGCCATATGATTGTATTGATGATTTATGATCCTTGGTTGAGTTGATTGATGAGGTTTATGACCTCTGGATATCCATTTGTAAATTGAAACTCTACCAAAATTTTTATAAAATTATATGGCTTAATATGTCCAAGTTTTTGGTAATTGTTTTTATGAAGCTTTTATGATAAATGAGATGATATGTATGCTTGAATGGTAATTACTATTGAGATTCTTTGAAGCTCACCCTTCCAAATCATTAATATGCCTAGGGACAAGAAGGATCAAAAGCACAGAAGATGAATTATGAAGATTAGTGATCATTGAGCCCTATCACTTTGCAATTTTATGTAATTTGTATCAATTTATATTTGGATGTATGAGGCTGCTAATACTCTTTGTCATGTATCTTTAAGTCCCTCTTAATGTTAAGAATGATGAAGTACTATGTTTATAAGGCTTATTATGTGAGTTATGGCATGATTATACTCAAAATGACTAGTGGAGATTAGAATAGAGACACTTTATTCGAAACAGGGTAGCTAGGCTTAGTAGTATTTATGCTCTGAAAATACATGGAATAAGCTTTCTAAAGAGCTAAAGATCACTCAATTTGGCTGAGTAAATGATTTATAATGAATTTCTAAAGTTCAGGGTCAAATCTGGATAGTGTAGGAAAAGCTGAAATTTTTATTGTAGGAACTAATTAATTAAAAGGGTAGTATAAAATTATGTAGTACTCAAAAAATGCAGTGGTTTTTATTGATGGAAATCTCTATGTCTTAAGTTTAAGATGACATTGGTTTGGAAGTAAATGGAGCTATATAATGAGAGTAATATAAGTTTTCTTAAAACTGTTCTAATTAGAGTTAAGTTTTGACCCTTAATGATTTAAGCAGATGTCATGCCCTGTTCAAGTAGAATAAATGTACAAAAAATATATATCTAGTTAGGGCTTTCATACGACATAAAGAATGTAAGAATTGGCTTAGAATATGGGAAGATATGAATTTTTAAATTTAAAGCCAAAATCCTAGGAAGATGTAAAATGATAATTTAAATAGTAAATTTAGTGCAAAATGCTAAATCAATTGGCATGATGAAAGTCCTGTTCCATATTTTCCCCATGTAGATAATGTTGTAAACTAATTTTATAGACTTGAATTACTCCCATACAATTTTTGTGACATTAGTTATGAATTCCAAACTTCGGTCGGTAAAAAGGTTTTTTCCAAATGAACAGTACCAATTTTGGAAAACAATTTGTTTTTGCATTTAATGTGTTTCAAGCTTCCAAGCATGCATAAATAGACTTTAATATGGTCTAGAACATGGGAAAATAGGTCTAAATTAAGGTGTTATAAAAGCAAAAAGGAACACATGAAATATGATGAGGGAGGAAGCAATTGCGACAATCATGCACTCAGATTTTTTGATTGCAAACTACTCACTAGAATCCTATAAAAGGAGGAGGAGGGCAATTGAAAGGGTGCACTAAAAAACCCTAGAAAGTGAGAGACAGAAAGAGAGAGACGAAGAGAGATTAAGAGGGAGAGTGAGCCCTAAAGGAATGTGGCAAAAGGAAGATATAGAGGGAGTCTAGAGCTAGGAATTAGAGAGCACAAGAGGCAAGAAAGAAAGGAGAAGAAGGAGCCGAGGCAGAAGGAATGAAATTTAGAGGAAGGATGAGTTGTAAGATTCAAAAAGAGTCTTCAATTGGTAATTTTTAGGCTTAAACTTTGAACAGTGGATTGAGAAGTTTTAGTTTAAACATAAGGACGTATGATTCTAGTTTGAGTACTAGCTACCTTGGCCTCTTGACTATGTGATCTATTTTCTTTTATGGTTAGATGGTTGAAGTTTGGAAGATGACAGTGTTGTATTATTGCAATTTTTTTTTGCATCATCTTAATCCATCATATGAGTTTTGGTAGATTTAAAAGTAATTGCCGGCTTGTCTTGTATACTTTGTGTAGTTTCTATTTCTTTCCACTCAAAAATGAAGTTAAAGGTTGTGCTTTTGGGATTTGATTGTCCAATACCAGTAAAATGCTTTAACTTTAGAATAAATTAAATTGGGATGAATATTACTTGCTAGCCCATAGTTATGCTTCAAGTGCGTTCTGTGCTTTTGTTTCTAACTCATCCCTGTTGTGGCCTTTGCTTATGAGAGTAGTTTGTTCAAATATTGAATTTGAGCTATTAGAATCATGTTTTCGATACACATAATTATGACTACAGCTAGATTTCCCAAGAGGGGGATGAATTAGGCTTTTGAAATTTTCTACAAAACAAAAGAAACAAATGTAATAGTGCAAGACACTAAAACAGAGCAATCCGTTAAAACTTAAAAGAACTAGGGAGGAGAGAATCAAACACAAATGTTTATCTTGGTTCAGCTTTTCCACTTAACCTACGTCTAGTTCTCAAGCTATCACTTGAGATTTCTCCACTATCTTGCAAGATTAAACCGAGTTCTTGTAACACCACAGTACAAAAACACAAGTTCTCTCACTAGAACTTGAGATACTCTCCACATTCCCTTACAATGAGTGTTTATAACAATCCCTTAGTGTTTCTCACACTAAGCTTTCCACTAAGAGGATGTAGAAAAGATTTTACAAGATAATCTCTCTAAAAGAGTGGATATGAAACAATGAAGAACTTTTTCTCATTTTAGAAAGTGGTTAGGTAAGGTTTTGAATATGAGTAGTAATGATTCAACAACAATTTAACTTAATAATACTTAATGTTCTTTCCAACTAACTTAAATGAGATTCTATATATAGATTTTCAACAACTCTAACTGTTAGAAATGAGAAATAGTAGTTATGAGTGAGTAGCAACATCAACTTGCTGCATTTAATGTGTTGTCAGAGGTTAGTCGATAAATCATACAAGTTAGTGCCACAAACCTTAACGAGCCATTAGACACATTTCATAATATTGGACTAGGTTAGTCAACAAACCTAGGGGGTTAGTCAACCATTGAGTAAGTTACAAGAAAAGAGAGAGAACTGTTCAAATGGGCTTTTCATGAAAATATCCAAGGTTAGTCGACAAAGCCCAAGAATTAAGTTATCTAGAAAGTTTTCTCCATAGGATAGAAGACAAATCTTCACAGGATATTACACTTTAGTCCACTAAGCTTCAAAGATTTAACACTTGGTTTTCTGGAAAACGGGGCTAGTTGACTATTGTAGAGGGTTAGTCAACAAAGCTTTATTTCTATAAGATGAGTTGCTCTCGGGTTGGCTAGGTTAGAAGACAAACCTCAGGGGTTAGTTAACTATCATGGCTTGATAGAGAGATAATCTTTTCTGAAACTTAGCCTTTTCTTTCTAACCTATCACCCTTAGTCTACTAGCGTCTTTCTAGAATTCAAGTCCATCAATGAACATAGGAGGTTAATCAACAAACCTAAAGCTTTAGTCCACTAACTTACTTTTTGACAGAAAAACTTTTTGAAAACCTTTGAACACTCACTCTAAGCCATAGAAAACTTGATTTAAGAACAATGGTAAGATTAATTAAGTATGATTAAAATATTTACTACTACTTTAACCTATCAAACAACAAAATTACAATTTAATCAAATCTAAACAGTTGCGATGGGGTTTTCTTTACTTGGTCAACCTCTTTTCTTCATGATAGACTCCCTTGATGCATTCCTCATAGCTCTAGATGTTTTGTAATTCATAAAAAATCTTCATTTATCTAACATTCTCCCTTTTCTTGATGATAATAAAACACTTAAATAGAAGTTAGTACTTGGGATTGCTTTTACAAGCTCCCCCTCAATATATGCATTAAATTAATATTTGCAACACATAGGCATGAGTATATCAATGTACGAAGGTAAGATTAAGTACTCAAAATAGAAACTTGATTCATTGAAACAATTGAGTATATTACAAAAAAAAAATCAAGTAACAGTTTAGATGTTAGTAAAATAAAGCAAATAAAACACATAGGAAATAAACTAAGCATTACTTAAGATCCTATTTCTGTCTATACTTCTACTCCCCCCTTTTGTCATCAACAACAAAAGGGCTTTATCCACTTGGAGAGAAGATATCCTTGGTTTCTTCATCTAATTCTTCTTTGAGCTTTCTAGTTTCTTCCACAAATTTCTTTGCTTGCTCTTATAGTGAAGGTTGAGGTATGACAGTAGGCTTTGGCATATGAGAGAAAGGATTCCTTCTAGCTATCATTTTTATCCTTACACCTTGTGATTTCGGAATAACAATGGAAATAGGTTGTATAAGAAGAACATATTGCTCCTTCATGTACTCTTCTCTTACCATTTCACCTACAGAGGCAAGGATTTCTTCATCCTCATTAGCAGCAACCTTAAGTAGCTTCTTTTCTCTCAGTTTCAAGAATGGCTCTAATGATAGCTACGACATCATAATTAGTAACAAACTCTCTTCCTTAGTACCTAGAGTCTCCAAGATAGTGGCATGAACCATAGGTGCATCTTGAGACATGAAACCAACATGTGGTAAAGCCTCTACTGGTGCCTGAATGACAAGAATATGCATGCTAGTATCAACCAAGGGAGTAGACAGAGCAGGAGTAGCAGCAGGAACAGGAGTAACATCAAGCTCCTCAAAGATAAATGGTTTAGGGGGACAAGGACTTTGCTCATGAACATGAGATGGTCTAGCACCCTTAGCCATTTCCTTAGCTTTATTATAACCAGGAATATCAAACATAGAAGGAAAGGATGTTTGAGGTATATGCTTGGTAAACTTGATAGGAAAACCAAGGACAAGTCTCTCAACTAACTCATCAAAAGCTCTCTCATGAAGATCAAGTCTCTCCATTACATTGGTGATGAAATAGCCTAGGTTTTCCCATACTAAGTCAACATGTTTAGTTTCAGCCTGAAACTAGTCTAGGATAAGTTTCTTTAGAGAGGCATGGGTTCTAAGAGGTATAGGTGAAGATTTAGGTTTAGATAAGGCTTATGTAGGTGTATGCTTAGAACTCTGCTTAATAGACTCTTTACCCTTTGTAACCACTGATGCTTCTCCTTCGCCATCACCTTCTCTACTAGCACTTTTTTTTACTTCCTTATCTTCCTCCTCATCACTAGCCTTTCTCATAGTGTCTTTCCACTTTCCTTCAGAAAAATGAGATCTTCATCCTTTGCAGTGTCTGTTCATTGAAGGGCTTAGGAAATTTTCCTTTCTTCTTTTCAAGGTGATGAATCTCGTTTGCCTTTAGAACAAGAGTTATAATGGTTCCATAGTGCAAATTCCCATCTCATCTAAATGATTTAGCATGCATCATCCTTTACATGATCAAATTTGCTACATCCACATGCTTGTTGTTAATCATCAAGGCCATTGTCATCATTTTTGCAATGGTGAGATGTGTGAAACTCCCTGACTTGTTGAAGAACATCCTCGAGACTATGTACTGCAACATTGTAAATTTTAGGTTCAAATTAGTTGAGGCAATTCTCTTTCTCTGAGGAATTTTCTTCTTACTCCTTGTTAGTAGTTTGAACATAGTGAAACATTCATGCTTTACGAATTCTCCACCAGTTTCTCCACATTTTGCTTCCTCTTCCTTCACATACTCAATGATATTGGTGTCAACCTTATATGTTTCACCATAAGGTACACTCAACAACTCTACCAAATCCTTTTCTGTGAACCATAAGATTCTCTTCCTCATCATAGTCTCATATCTCTCACGGTTTTCATCATATTTCAGTGTAATGTATGAAGTTTGAACTACTTCATTGTCATATTCCTCATATAATTCAATCAAATTTCTATATGATTTCACCAAATCTAAAATATCAAACTTGTAATGCTCCAGAAAGTTTCCGAACTTGACATAATGGCTAGGAATTACCTTTCTTTTATTGAAATCCTCATTAAAACTTTCTCTAATTCTAGTATTATTCCATAGTGGTCACATGGCAAGAGAGGATTTAGAGGTATCTGACAAATGTTGGGATTATTGCATTGATCCTTCTTTACTCACTACCTTATGAGATTTTGTGATTTTCTGACATTTGTTCGGCCTATTTTTGCTTGTTTCTCTCTACTTAGAACCTTGTTAGGGTGATCCTCTGACATATTAGGACTTGACATTTCTTTTCAGCCTCCCTTCTATTTTTTGAGTTTCCTTTGCCATTGATTTGTGAGCACACACTGAAATAGGTTGGAATAGACTATGGTTTAGTCGAATCAATGACTGAAAGCAATGGGTAGCAGTTACAAGGTTTGGAATTTAAGGTTGATTTGGTAACGTTCAAGAAAACTGTAATATTTTTGTGAGAGAAGAGCTAAGGTTTTCGTGAAAACACTTATGATGTAACACTTAAATATATAAAGTCTGAGGAAGAAGATAGTCGACTAACCTAAGGGCTTGGTTAATAATCGTGCATAGCACTTACACAGAACACAAACAGACAATATTGGTAATGTTAATAAACTGACCTATGGGTTTGGTTGACAATTGTGCAACCAACTTAGGCAAGTATATAGCAAAGAAAGCAATCACAGGCTCGATTTCGTACTAACCTTTGAGTTTTGTCCACTAACTTGTTTTAAGATAAAGCATCTCTTCTATGAAAGGTGGGTTTAGTTGACAATTCTTCATGGTTAGAAGGAAATCATTCAACAAACGAAATTGAAACACAAGGAAAACAACAAGGATAGTCTACTAAATCTTTGGGTTAGTCCATCAAGCATATCAGATACATATAAGACTTACAGAACTTTTCCTTGGATTGTCTACTATCGTCCACCCTTTGTGCCACAAAATTAGTTTTTTTCTTCAAAGGCTCCATGAAATCATATTGTGCCAGTTGTGAAAACATATGGAGATCTTGCAAAATAATCTTAAAGATTCTCCGATGCTTAAGTCAGTAACCTTGTCATAAATTGTTAAGGTACTGAAAATAAAGTTATGAAAAAAAGTAGAATTTCCTTATAATTCATTGGGATTTACCATTTAATTCTCTTCAGATATGGTTGAATCTATCTTCTGCTAAAGGTTTTGTAAGGATATCAGCAAGTTGATATTATGCTGGCATATACTCCAGAGAGATATCCTTCCTTTGCACATGATCTCAAATGAAATAATGTCTGATCTCAATATGCTTTGTCCTTCAATGCATGACAGAATTCTTTATGATTTTAATAGCACTTGAGTTGTCATATTTGATTAGGTCTTCACTAACCATCACTCGAAGATCTTCAAATCGCTGCTTCATTCATAAGATTTGAGCACAACAGCTTGTAGCAGTAATATGTTTAGCTTTTGCAGTGAAGAGAGCTACACTATTCTGCTTCTTGCTAAATTATAAAACAAGTGATCCACTAAAGAATTGACATGTTCCACTTGTACTCTTTCTCTCAATCTTTGAACCAACAAAGTCAGCATCAGTGTATCCAACTAGCTCTTCAAAGTTACCTTTGGGATACTAAAGTCCCATTTGTGATGTACCACTAAGATATATGAAAATTCTCTTGATAGTAACAGCATGAGATTCTTTTGGGCATAACTGAAATCTAGCACACATGTAAACATTGAATATGATATCAAGTCTGCTAGTTTTCAGGTACAAGAGAGATCCAATCATTCTTCTATACTTGGTAACATCAAAAGACTTTTTATTTTCATCCATGTCTAGCTTGGTTGAGGTGCCAATTGACTTAGCGTTTTCCAATCCAAACTTCTTTAGAAGCTCTTTTAGATACTTGGTTTCACTTAAGAAAATACCCTCATCTCTTTACTTGATTTGCAGCCCAAGAAAGAAGTTGAGTTTACCATTATAGACATTTCAAACTCATTTTGCATTAGCTTTGCAAACTCCTTGCATATATTTTCATTAGTAGCACAAAAAATAATATCATCTACATAGATTTGAACTACAAGCAAGTTTTTATTTTTTAATTTTGTAAAGAGTGTAGTATCCACTTTGCCTCTAAATAACCCCTTTTCCATTAGGAAGGTACTTAATTTTTCATACAATGCTCTTGGTACCTTTTTTAGTCTATAGAGAGCTTTCTTAAGCTTATAAACATTGTTTGACTTTGTTGGGTCCTCAAAACCTGGAGGTTAATCAACATAAATTTTCTTCATGATATAACCATTAAGAAATATACTCTTTACATCCATTTGATATAGCTTGATGTCTTTTATGCAAGAAAAGGCAAAAAGTATTCTTATAGCTTTCAATCTTGAACTAGAGCAAAAATTTTCTCATAGTCAAATCCATTTTCTTGATTATATTCTTCATCTACAAGCCTTACTTTGTTTCGCATAATTTTTCCAAATTCATCAAGTTTATTTCTAAATACCCATTTGGTGCAAGTGACTTGTCTGTCAGTTGATCTAAGTACCAAATCCCAAACTTAATTTCTCTCGAATTGATTGAATTTATTAGTATCCAATATTCATTTTTTTAATGCATCCTATTATGAACTATGATTAATCTGATCTCTTAATTGATTTCTTGTTCTTACTTGATCATGAACTTGTCTAATCACTAGGTTAACAGGATGACTCCCTTAATATCTCCAAGATTTAGGTAGTTCTTGATCAATATTATCTTGCTCCTCAGCATCTTTCTCTATTTGCATATAGAATTTGATGTTTTTAGAGGGTCACTTCTACTCAATTTCAGATTGTTCGAGTTGTTATTTAGTTCATCTTTAGAGGGTTCAGCTAGAATCTTAGTTTCTACAAATACTACATGTACAAACTCTTCTAGTACTTGAGTTATCTTATTATATATTCTATATGCTTTATTTCTATTAGAATAGTCAAGAAATATACCTTCATCTAACTTATAATCAAATTTTCCTAAGTTTTCCTCACCACTATTGTGAATGAAGCATTTGCATCCAAAGATATAAAGGTGTGACAGATTTGGCTTCTTTCTTTTGTACAACTCATATGGAGTTTTGTTGAGTAGAGGACGAACATAGACTCTATTCATGATGTAACATATCGTGCTCACTGTATCAGCCTAGAAGTACTTTGGAAGTTTCTTTTCATTTAGCATTGCTCTTACTATTTCTTCCAAAGTTCTGTTCTTCCTCTCATCCGCCCCATTTTGCTATGGAGTTCTTGGTGCAGAGAAGTTATGATCTATTCCATTTTCTTCATAGAACTCCAAGAAGTTGGTGTTCTCGAATTCTCCTTCATGATCTGACTTAATAGGTACAATGGAAATACCTTTCTCATTTTGTACTTTCTTTGCTAAGATAACAAATGCAATAAACATCTCTTCTTTAAATGGAAAAAAATATAGTCCAAGTAAACATTGAATAATCATCTACTATCACAAGTATATACAAGTTTCTACCAATGCTCTTAATACAAGAAGGACCAATCAAGACCATGCAAGCAGTTGCAGTGGTCTAGAAGTAGAAATAATATTCTGTAGTTTAAATGATAACTTAATTTGCTTTCTTTGAAGACAAGCATCATATTCTCTATATTTTTCAAAAGAAACATCAGACAAGCCAATTACTAGATCATTTTTAACCAGTTTGTTAAGTTGTTCCATGTTAATATGAGCTAATCTTTTATGCCACATCCATGATTTATCATTTTTACTAATTAAGCAAATAGAATCAAGAGAGGGAAGTTTATCAAGATCAATAGTATAACAGTTATCATCCTTTTGTGCTCGAAGAATAACTTTCTTGTCACTTTTTTTTATGACCAAGCAAACTTTGGAGCTGAAAAGCACCCAATTTTCTTTGTCATAAGTCTGACTTATTATACTCAATAAGTTGTGATTTAGGCCAATCATGAACAAAACTTCTTCAACTGAGGTTTTAGAATTCTTTCCCCCAGTGTCTATGCCAACAATTTTCTTTTTTTGGTTACCACCAGAAGTTAGTACTGATCTTCCTTTTTTGTCTCTAAGTATGATGAACATCTCCTTATCACCAATCATATGTCTCAAACAAACACTACCATGTACTATTTGTAGCTTTTCTTGGCTTTGAGGAAAAACCTGTAAAAGATGAATCATATCTTGCTCTTAGGTACCTATATCTTACTAGGTCATTTTCTGTTAGTGCCACCACCCTTAGGTACTGAAATGCCTTTGAGAGCCCATTTCATCTCATTGCCAATTCCCTTCTTCTTGTACAAACAATAATTGGAATTGTGACCCTTCTTATTATAGAAGTTGCAAGTTGAGAGAGGGCTATTAAAAAACATACAAGGAACAAAGTAATTCATGTAACATTTTTGTCTAGTTGAGGCTTTTTAGTTTTTGAGATAGATTTATCATTGCTTGGGTCATAACCTATACTAGTTTTGTTATGAACACATCTTTATTCACCCAACATGGTGATCAAAATCTCTTTGCCTCTTGTGAACTTAGCAAGTGTCTTTTATATATCATCATTCTTAGTTTTCAATGCAGCACCTGAGACACACAAGTTCAGCTTTTCATTTTCAAAACTTTTGATTTTGTTCTCAACTTCCTTTTCTTAAATCCTTTTCCTTTTTAAGTTCTCAGCTTCCTTTTTTTAAATCCTTTTCCTTTTTAAGTTTGTTCTTCTAAAAGAAAACTTTTCTTTTAGATTTGAAAAGCACTTAAGCTATTTTTACACATTTATCATGCAACTCATGAAATGCAATTTGTAATTCACTGTAGCTAGGTTCAAAATGTGATACCTTAGATTCTTCAAGCTCATATTGTATAATTTGCTCTTCTTATGGTTGAGCCATAAGACAAATGTTGGCAATTTCTTCTTTTCTAACCTCGTTTGAGTTATCCCCCCAGATTGAGGAAATAAAGACTTTATTCTTTTTTCCTTTGTCCTTCTTCTGCTCTTTCTCTTACTTTTTCAAATATTGTGGATATTCCCATTTGATGTATCTAAACTTTTTGCATTTGAAGCATATGAGAGGTTCTTTGGACTCCTTTTTGCTTGAGGTGCTAGCATTTTTTCTCGGAAATCTTCTATTGTTGAAATTCTTCTTTTTGTAAAACTTGCCAAATTTCTTGACGAGCATTTCCATGGTTTCCTTATCTACTTCATCATGTTTAGAATCATCTGAGTCTTCTTGATTAGCTTTCAAGGCAAGACACTTTTTCTTTCTATCTTGAGATGCCTCTTTCAAGGCATTAATCTTCACCTTATGTTCAACCAAAGTTCCAAACAGGGCAGAGACTGAGCTCATTGAAGTTCCCCTAGCTTCTTCAATGGTAGTAATCTTTGGTTGTCATTTAATAGGAAGAGCTTTAAAGATTTTTCTGACTTTCTCCGATTGAGAGTATTCTTTGTTGAGAGCCTTCAGCTTGTTAATGATGTAAGCAAATCTCATTTACATTTCTTTGATGTTTTCCTAATCCTTCATCTTCAAGCTCTCATATTCAGCAGTAAGAGTGTCAATTCTTTTTTCTTTAACACCTTCAATGCCTTTATGAGCTATCTACAGAGCTTTTTACATCTCCTTAGCAATG
Source organism: Adenanthera pavonina (assembly GCA_026686845.1). NCBI lineage: Eukaryota > Viridiplantae > Streptophyta > Magnoliopsida > Fabales > Fabaceae > Adenanthera > Adenanthera pavonina. The sequence goes on from JAIVEN010000037.1 coordinate 1,885,640, forward strand.
GAGCAATTGTAAATTCTGAAATATTCATTTTTACTGAGAGCACATATAATGACTTGCTTCACATTTCTGTTTAGCATTACTCTTTTCATCTCATCTTTACTCCACTCTGCTCTTGGCTTGTCTTGCTTAACACCTTCTACGATATGCTTTGGCTTGAAATCTGTTGGAGATTGTGCCCTAGGCAATCATTATATTATGAACATTGGACTTTATTATGAAAAAGAATGTGTTTTTCTTTTATTACATTATTATATTGTTTGCATGTTTTTCCTTATAATAATATCATTGGATAAATCATTTTATTCTAAATGTCCCTAATCAATCATCTTTGTGGGAACAATGATAAATTTAGGCTAGTATAATTTTGATTGATAATTATGTGTTAGATATATATGAAGATACAAATTAAAATCATAAGTACCTATTAGGGAACAGGCACTGGATCGACCCATTATGAGATAACTGCATAGATCAAGTCATAAGCTTATCTTATATATATATATAACCGTGTCACTGAGCCCTCAGACCTAAGACCACCATTGCTTCCAACATGGGGAACACTGTGCTTTGGTATAGTCAAAAGTTACCTTTAATTATAAATGTTGTGATTAGACATAGTGGAATTCATGTGGAGGAAGATGAATGGTCAAGATAGAATTTGTCCCTCTAATTAATTGAAAGATATATCTGGGCCCCTTGATGAGTGAGACTGAGAAATGTATGGTCGTGCTCGAATGAAAGGGTTTCCATTTATTCAGTCAATCTGCTCGGAGATCGAGAAAGTGATGGTCCAGTAAGATGAGAATGATATTTCTATACCTCATACTTGACCAATATATCGTGAGACAAAAGGGATGTGATTTGGTTGTATCGGATCATTGATCTCATATGATTTGGGTAGTCACAATATCTTGCTAGAGGCCGCTTGTGATTTGTGGATCAAATAGTGTTATTGGCCCACTAACCCCATCATATGGGGCTACAGGATTGCACACAAAAATGGGTCAATTCGAGTTAGAATGTCTAGATTCATTGAATCTAAAATGAGTATAGATTCAATGAATTTAATGTTCAATTTAGGGTGGTTGAATTTTATATATAAATATATATTTGATATATATATATTATAAAATTCGAAGTATATATATATATGTTTGATATATTATATATATTTAATATATTATATTATTTCAAAATATATATACATATATCATTTAAATTAATTTAAATGAATTAGTTTTAAATTTAATTATATGTGATGGATTTAAATTTAAACTAATAATCCAAATTTGATTTATATGATAAATTAAATTTGATTCTGGATATAGATTAAATAGTCAGTTTAGATTTAATCTATTAGATAGATTTAACTTTAAACTAATCTATTTAATTAATATTTGATTTAAAAATTAAAAAAATATTAAATTCTATCTATATATTGATATAGAGTAGGGTAATTAGTATACAAAATCAATAGAATTTCAAACCACCATAGAGAGAGCGGCCGTACACTTAGAAAGAAAAAATTGTACGGATGTACAGAACGTACATACGTTCACAAATAGAGATACTAGCACGCCGTTCGAGTTGGACTCACCGTTCATGTGGATACCGCACTGAAGGTAAATTCTTCTACTACATCTCATTTTAAACAACGTTGATGGATCTGTAGGAGGGATTTCAGTGGAGTTTTTCCACTGCATATGTATCAAAATTCCCAACAAAATCTCCAACTTCAATAACATCCCAGGCATCATAGTCTAGTGCCTCAAGGTATAGCCTCATCTTCATCTTCCAATAGATGAAGTTTTTACCATTGAAGCCAGGAGGTTTGTTGATACTATATCCATCTGGAAGCACTATCTCTCCAATTCCAATCATAATGTTACTCTTGGATTGTGAGATCCTTGGTGAGAGCCCAAACTCGTATGCTAATTGTGAGGACAGCTGGATTGCCTAAGAGGGGGTGAATTGAGCTTTTGAAATTTTCTGCAAAACAAAAGAAACAAATGCAATAGTGAAAGCACACTAAAACAAAGCAATATGTCAAAATTTAAAAGAGTTAGGGAGGAGAGAATCAAACACAAATGTTTATATTGGTTCAGCCTTTCCACTTGATTTATGTTCAATCCGCAAGTTACCATTTGAGATTTCTCCACTATCTTGGAAAATTAAACTAAGTTCTTGCAGCACCACAGTACAAAAGCACAAGTTCTATCACTAGAACTTGAGATGCTCTCCACATTCCCTTACAATGAGTGTTTACAACAATCCCTTAGTGTTGCCCACACTTAGCTTTCCACCCAGATGATGTAGAAAATATTTCACAAGATAATTTCTCTAAAAGAGTGGATATAAAACAATGAAAAACTTTTTCTCACTTTAGAAAGTGGTTAGGTAAGGTTTTGAACGTAATTAGTAATAATTCAGCTGCAATTTAACTTAATAATACTTAATACTCTTACTAACCAACTTAAATGAGGTCTTATATATAGATTTTCAAAAAATCTAACCGTTAGAAATGAGAAATAACCGTTATAAGTGAGTAGCAATGTCAACTTGCTTCATTTAATGTGTTGTCAGAGGTTAGTTGACAAACCATGCATATTAGTGCCACAAACCTCAACTAGTCATTAGACACATAACGTTGGACCAAGTTAGTTGACAAACGTAGGGGCTTAGTCAACTATCAAGTAAGTTACAACAAAAGAGAGATAATTGTTCAAAGGGGGTTTTCGTGAAAATGTCCAAAGTTAGTCGACAAAACCCAAGACTTAAGTTACCTAGAAAGTTTTCTTCATAGATTAGAAAACAAACCTCCATAGGATATTATACTTTAGTCCACTAAACTTCAAAGACTCAATACTTGATTTTCTGGAAAATAGGGTTAGTCGACAATTGTAGAGGTTTGGTCGACAAAGCCTCATTTCCAGAAGATGAGCTGCTCTCAGGTTGGCCAGGTTAGATAACAAACTTTAGGGGTTAGTCAACTATTGTGGCTTAAAAAAGAGACAATCTTTTCTGAAACTCAACATTTTCCTTCTAAGTTTTCACCTTTAATCCACTAATGTCTTTCTAGAAGGTAAAATCATCCATGAACATAGAAGGTTAGTCAATAAACCTAAAACTTTAGTCCACTAACTTATTTTTTGATAGAAAAACTTTTTGAAAACCTTTGAACTTTTTGAAAACCTTTGAATACTCACTCTAAGCCATATAGAAAACTTGATTTAAGAACAGTGGTAAGATGAATTAAGTAAAATCAAAGCATTCAATGTCACTTTAACTTATCAAACAACAAAATTACAATTGAATCAAATATAAATAGTTGTGATGGGTTTTCTTTACTTGGTCAACCTCTTTTCTTCATGAATACTCCCTTAATGTATTTCTCATAGTTCTAGGTGTTTTATAATTCATTAAAATCTTCATTTATCTAGCAATAATAGTTCATGTGAACTAATAATGATTTGAATCCCACTTGTCTTATGTTCAAGGTCTTATAGTAGGAACCAGTGTTTATATCCTTGAAAAAGGTTTCGCAAATATTGAAATGGATTAGATTATGCGAATATTGTAGCATGCATCCTTTGTTTTTTTGTTTTTGTCCAGGAATTTGTTAATAACTATTATAGGCAGGTTTATGAAGTATGAAATTGGTGAACCATAACTTGTCTTTATCCCCATATATTTTAATTAACTTGGGAAGAGAGGTCGTAATGTTAATCTCTCCTTTAGGATATTTTATAATATGAAGAAAGTTTGAAGATTTAATTTTTTTAAGATAAATAATAATAATAATAATAATAATAATAATAATAATAATAATAATAATAATAATAAAGAGTTTAAGCCAATTAGTATATAATCATGTTACGTAAGGTTTTCAAATACATGTAAGTATCAGGGTGAACCATGTTGCCATGTGGGGTAGTGAGTCCACATAGGTATGTCGGCCAAATTATACCATTTAAGTTTATAACAACCATTTATAAAGTGGTTTTAAAAATAAAATGATGTTTCAAAATGTTTTAAACAAAAATATTTATAATTGCCAAAATAACTATACTACGGAGGTTCTTGAATTCTCGCAGGTATTTTGGTTAATTGCTTTGTCGTGTGAGATGGCGAGTTCATGTAAGCATATAAGTTAGGTTGAGTAACTTAGATTTATTAAAATAAATAACAATTATTTATAAATTTCTTTTTCTCTTTGAAAAAATACATATTTCAAAATGTTTTAAGTAAATATAATAATAATATTTTCTGATTCTTTATTAAAAATAATATTAAACAATAAAACATTTATATCATAGAAAATAATTGGCTAAATAATCATATCCTAAATGTTCTTGAACTTTTGTAGGTAATTTGTTTAACTGTATTGCCAAGTGAGATAGCGAGTCCACTTAGCCATGTTGGCCAAGTTGTATGATTTAAGTTTATCATAATCATTTATAAAATGATTTTAAAAGTAATAGAATAATATTTCCAAATGTCTTATACAAATATAAAAATGTTTTCCAATTGTTTGTTTTAAAAATATATATTTCAAAATATTTTCCAAATATAAAAATATATATTTCAAAATGTTTAAAATAAATATAATAATAATATTTTCTGATTATTTATTAAAAAATAATATTAAATAATAAAACCTTTATATCATAGAAAATAATTGGCTAAATAATCATATCTTAGATGTTCTTGAACTTTTGTAGGTAATTTGTTTAACCGTGTTACCGAGTGAGTAATAATAAAACCTTTATATCATAGAAAATAATTAGCTAAATAATCATATCCTAGATGTTTTTGAACTTTCATAGGTAATTTGTTTAACCGTGTTACCGAGTGAGATAGCAAGTCCACTTAGCTATATCGACCAAGTTGTATGATTTAAGTTTATCATAATCATTTATAAAACGGTTTTAAAAATAATAGAATAATATTTCCAAATGTCTTATATAAATATAAAAATGTTTTCCAATTATTTGTTTTAAAAAAATAATAACAAAAAATGAAACCATTATATTAAAAATAATAATAAAAATAATCTCACCCGAAGGTTCTGGAACTTTTACAGGTATCTTAGTTAACCATGTTATTGTGTGAGATGGCAAGTCTATGTAGATTAATCGGTCAGGTTACGTGTAATTCATTAAAAAGGTATAATAATTATTTGTAAGGTGATTTTCTTTTAAGAAAATAATAATATTTCATGAAAAAAAATAATAATACAATAATCTTTTCTAATTTTTACCTTAAAATACATAATAAAACATTTATATCATGGGGGTTTAGAAATTCCATATGTACTTGAGGAATCGATCTATTGGCATAACGACGAGTCTGCAGCAAGTAGATCGATTTTATTGTCATAAAACAAATTTAAAAATGTTCAAAAATAAAAAAAGTCTTTTTCATAAAGCGAATGTAAAAATTAAAATATTTTTAAATTAGTTAAAAATAAGAGTAAGTAAGCGAAATTAAATTATCTTTTGCAAATTAAAAAACAACAACTCAAATTTTAGAAAATTGTTTTGTTTGCAAAATAGTAAATTATTTTCAATTAGCCTTTTCTTATTACAAAATTATAATTTGACATGCATTTTTTTTCACAAACTACGTGGATTTTGATCCTTAACGCAGGATACGTAAGCCCTAAACTTTAATTTTAGGTTAAGTTCATCCTTATAAATAAATAAATATTTTCTAATTTTTCTTTCTTAATTTTCTAAATTTTCTTAATTTATTTTCTTTATTTTATTTTCCAAATCTCCTTAATTTATTTCCTTTCCACCTTTATTTTTTCACATGTGAACAATTAAAGGATAACCAAAATATTTTTAAAAACCTTATTAATTTACACAATCAATTTAAAGTAATCATTCTTCGGAAGGAATATCATGGAGTGTATAACACATTCCCTATATACAATTAACTCCCAAACACATCTCTATTTGCATAGTCTATGTTTTTCCTTCTTAAATTGATTTTTCAAAATTTTTCTCAAAATTCTGATAGTGACTCCTGTCAGAAGTTGGTTTTTATTTTGAAACGATTTTATCTCTTTTTCCTTTTCCGTGCTCCAATTGCTAATTTTTACAAAGTAACTTATATTTTAAAATCTTATTTCCACTAAATCTTGCCAATATTTTGAAATGAAGGAAGTATTAAATTCATTCAATTCTCAATCAAACGCTTTCAAATATCATTGTGTGCTTCATTATGTATCATTTACTTATTTCAAGGAGTAAAGTAAAAAGAAAAGACATTTTAGGATCCTATTAGAAAAATATTTATCAAAAAGTACCTCCAATCTTGTCAATCCCCTCAAAAGGACCAGGGTAAAATAATAAAAATAATTGGACAAAATTATCCTAATAATTTTTTTCAAGTTTATTGAATTAATTTTTCAAGTTGATTGAACTAAATTTTCAAATGAATTAAATTAAATTTTCAAATGGAATAAACTAATTTTTTAAATAAAATAAAGTAATTTTTCATGTGGATTGAATTAGATTTCCATTTGTATTAAACTAAATTTCTAAGCGGATTAAACTAATTTTACAAGTAGGTTAAATTAATTTTTTAAGTAAGTTAAACTAGTTTTTCAAGTGGACTGAATTAAAGTTCTAAGTGGAAAGAATTTTCCAAATAGATTGAAATAATTTCTAAGCACAATGAACTAATTTTCATGTGGATTGAATAAATTTTTAAATAGATTGAATTAATTTTTCAAGTGGAATGAAATAACTTTCTAAGTAAAATGAACTAATTTTCCAATTTTATGGGAACCTTGAGTGGATTAGCAAAATCTTAGAGTTTCATTAATTTCGGATGAAATAATGATTTTCTTAAAATATATATATATATATAATATTTTATAATATGGACCAAAAGGAGTAGCTTGGGTGAGCTAAGTATATGTGCCGTGATCTAGCAAAAACTTGACTTAATCTTATTCTAAAAGAAAAAAATAAATATTTAGAACTACCTTCAAATGGTTTGAGGTTAAAAGATGAATAAATTTGGGAGAACGAAAATTTGGGATTTCTATATAAAAATATTTATAAATAAATAGTATGAGTTGAAAATTTAATTTATTCAAGTTAAAAATTTAATTTATCTAAATTATAAAATTTTAAAATGGATGTCCAAATTTTCAAACTCCCAATAAATTGTGTCTTAAACTTCATTTATTGCATCTATCTGCCACGCACGCACTCCTTCCGGTCCCATTTATAAGATGTTATTTTGAAAATTTGTTTGGTCCTATTTAGAAGGTGTTATGTTGTTTTTTCATTTGAATTTCCTTCTTTACCCTTCATTTAATAACTTTTTTTATCTCGTAAATTGTTTCGGTCTTTAATTAGTAGGGGTAAGATTGGAAGTTTATACTATTTTTTTATAAATTTAAGAGCATAATTATGTCTTCTTAATATCCGTGTAATAAAAAATAACACCTTATAAATGAAATTGGAGGAAGTAGTCTATTTGCCCCTATTTTTCTTCTACCGTTACATCGGGTGTTGCAACAAAAACCTTCAAAAATTTCACACCCAATTCGCCACCCCGTGGGATGAGCCAACATTCGCATTATATAATACAATTTTCACCAAAAATAAAAAGCACTCCCATTAGAATTCATTTTTCTTTGTTTTACTCAAATTAAGTTAAATATTCTATAAAAAAAAGTAAAATACACATATTCAACTTTTATATGTATCACTTTACCATGTATATTTTTAGCCCAAAAATTTTTTTTCTATGTATATTGAATATTGAAGTATTGAATTTCTTATATTGATTTTTACTGGTCAATGTTACATTTTAAGAATAATGCACCCTTTCATATTTTCTTTTTTAAAGCCGAAATGTCACATGGTTCTGTTGGCTAGCTACAGGTTTCCACCTCCGAACTTTCCCTCGGCCTCTCTCGAGCCGGCGTTGGCTTCAGTTGGTACCTCAACTCTCACTCTTTCACAAACGCCTTCCTCTTCTCTCACGGCATCTTCTTCCTTTTCCACCACCAGGTTTTCATGGTGGACCGCGATGAGCTTTTGATTCCTCCAGGTTTTCCCTCTTTCCGAGTTTTCTATTCCTCTTCTTCTTTTTGGATTTTACTATTTTCCTGCTGGTGATTATTATTCTGTTCTATAAATCCCACCATTGGCTTCATACTCGTAGTCATTAGTGTTCAGAAAGCTTACACGTTGATTGGACCAATTTGGGTATTTTTTTTCATGGTAGAAAATGAGATAAAATGAAATAAGGATTTAATGGAAGCAAGTAATCGAGATCTTTGAAGGGCGGTTGTATTGTAGTTCTTTTGTTTTTAATAGATGGACGCGTACCAAGGTGTTTATAAGGATTAAGGAAATATAAAATCAAAAAGAAAAAAAGGAAAAAAAAAACAATTAGTGGAAAGATTGTTGAAGCTTTTATATATTGAACGGCAGGAAATTGTAGGGAGAAAGCCAAGTTGTCAGGCATCGGTGTAGTAAAAGGTGGGGGTGGATATGGGGAGAGCCCCGAATTGGGGAAGTGGAAGATTTCAAACGTTAAAGGAGAGTGGAAAATACCGAACAAACAATGCCCAACTGTACATGATTTTGCTGAATTATATTTATTGTTGTTCTTAGAAGTAAAAAACCCGGAGTTTATGCTGGCTTCTTCCATATCTTCGAAATTACATAAAGGAATCTCGGTTCATACAATTGCATATCAAATATGACTCTTATGTGAGTTTTACTTAGTTTGGCATCTAATTTTCTGAAATTTACATATGCAGTTAATGTGTTCATTATGCATTCATCATCTTAAAATATAATATAAAACCGTCCTCTGCTTCTGGTAATTGTCTTCTTTCTTTCCTTTTTTTTTCTCCAATAAATATAAATTTCCGAATTGTGGTAGCTTGGTGTATAACATTATAAGAGAAACTTACCAAACATTTCCGTCATTGATATTTTTTTATAACTTTACTATTGTGGCTTTCATTTGATGGAATTGTGGATTGAACTATAATACTATATGCCTATAGATCCCTGTGTCACACCCATTAGTCCTTCTCTTTGAGGGTCAGAGGTGCCATTGAACACAAAGGTCATTTATTCCTATTTTCTAAATTGTTTGATGTTTTCTGCATCTCAACTTTCATGTGCGTGTTTCCATTGAATTTAGGTTTTTCCTAAGAAACATGAACTCTAACCATGTACTACTTGTTGTATCTCATCATGTTTGATACAGTTCCAACATGTGTTGGACATGGACACAGTTTATATGTTGTAAATCAGGTTTTCTGCACGTGTTCACTTTATTTTCAACAATTGAGGCTGCATCTTAAGTATGGTGATCCGTGGGGGAAAATAACTTGGGGAAGGGATGAATAAGCTTGGGGAATATTTATAATACAAGGGGTATTTTTGTCTGTTTAGTTAATTTCATCTGTCTGCTAGCTAGAACAGACACGATGCTGCTGCTCTGTATTGGCATGTACGATTTTACTGATTTTTATAGCATTTTCTTTTACTGAGCACCCTTTTGCACATACTCTGTACCAATAATATCAGATCACGGTGGTTCATAGCCATGGAGTTTTTCATGGTTTCAGTTTTTCAGTGCTCTACTTTAAAGTTCTTAGTGTCTAAGTACCCTAAGACTCGTCCCTTGATGTTTGTGAAGTTCTTAAAATCCCATACATGATCTTTGACTTCATGTTCACTAAACTGATTTCCGTTTTCTTTAAAGGTCCTGTTAGCTATTTGACTATTTAAATAATGCTAGTAGGTTATCTGTTCAATTGCTAACATATCCATTACACTTCCAAAGATATAAATAGTTTTCTGTTCCTAGATATTATAATTCACGGTTGACTTCATAAATTATTCTATACTATTATTGTTCAACAGTCCGATAAATCCTGATAAGTATTAATTTAATAAATAATAAACAGTCCGATAATTCTCTTTTTTATGCTTTGAAATTTTAGTCCATTATGTTAATTATACAATTTTTCCTGCTCAAAAACATGTAGTTTTTCGCATAGTTCTTCTTTTAGCTTGTACTGTATTGGTTTGTTTGCTTTTCAGTTAATGTGTCCCTTTTTGCTTACCCAGTTGAAGAGTTGTTAACATCTAAAAATTTTTGTTAACTTGTTTGGCATGAATATTTAAAATGTAACTCATACAGTAGTAATCAAATTTGCTGATTATTTTTGTAGGTTTTTCCTGAATAAGTGAGAATATTTTACTCCATTCTTTTAGATCTTAATATGAGACCAATACTCAATGGGATGCCTAGAGTTCAAAAGGAAAATAAGTTTCAGGCTGAAGGGCCTAATTGGCTTCTTATTGCTGCTGGTGCTTTGTTGAGTACATTATCATTCCGCCTTGGTTACAAGCTGAAGCAGGCACTTGACTCCAAGCAGCTTGAACATGCTGGTAATTTTTCAACATTTTCCTTAGTTTGATTTGTATTTTACCACTTGTATTGGATCATAAATATATTTTTCTCTTTTTTTTTTCTTGAGTTACAATAACAGGTCAAGGTAAATGTATTTTTCTTTTTAAAAATCAGGAACTGGAAAATCCTCCAGTATGAGGAAACCTGCGGATAGCGAATTTCAGCCTAATGGATATTCCCTAGCACAAGATAGTAATGGCTGTTTCAGCTGTATTTCAGGTTGAACTTGGCCCTTTGAGGCTGCTTTTGTGGTTTCTCCTGTTGCAGAATGTTTTCCTCATAAATTCTCCTATTTCTTCCCTTTCTTGTCTAAAATTGTTTCCTATTGGGTAAATTGTTTTGAATTTTAAATTATGTTTGAGGTCTATAAAGATTTCCCTGGAAACTGTTAATGTTAGGTCTTGTCATTTTATAAGACTTGAGAGAGCATCACTATAATTTTTTCCTCCATCTCTTCTGTCTGTCTGTCTCTAGTTTCTTTCTTGTCTCCTTGCCTATTTTGTGTACTGTTTCCATTTCGAGTTCCATGAAAGCCTAATCCAGTTCCAGTCACCTGTTACTGAACAATGTTTAGACTCCTAAGGTTTATAAGGTGTTTCATACACCTCTTGACTCTTTTTCTGTTATCTATCTCTGCTTCTGATTCTTGTACATCTTTTGAAGCCATTGCATGAATCATTGTTAACTTGAGCATATAGAAGTAATTTACTGAAATTCCATTTCTTTTTGGAGATGTAGGAAGTGATGTACTGATGCAATTATTATATTTGAACTGTGATGAGGGGGAAGTGGGTATGCTGAAATGGTCTAATCAAGGCAATCTAGACATTATGAATCTAATTACAGTTCAACTTATCACACTTTACTGATCTTTTCCATGAGAGTAGGCAACTTCATAGCCAGTTGGCAAAGTTGCAAATTTAAAGGAACAGCAATATACTTGGACCTATGCAAGGTTGTTGTAGAGTAACTGCGATTATGGTGATCAAGCTTTGTATGGGTATCATCAGATGTGATATATTTTGGTTTGTGGAAACAAGTAAGTGGATGCTTACTACGGATTATTTTGATCTAAAATATTTCTCAGTTGATGGTCCTCCATTTAAAGTTGACTGCTTTCTGGAAGAAGTTAGTCAGCTTTTTATATAAATCACTTCACAAGTAATTGGTACTCAGAGTTGATGAACTTAATTCTGTGCAGGCTACTTGGGGTAATATAATTGCTGTATACTTTACACTTGCCTAACATCCTTTTTTGTATGGTTCTTTACACTTGCAGCTCTAACTTTAGAAACCTGTTCTTCCACGTGGTGTTGCACCTAACATAGAATTTTCTCTATTCATGTGTTGATGTTTCATACAGGAACTGGAGGTGCCACGGAACTGAACTGCCAGTCAAATGGTCAGATGCTGAGAGAATCTGATGGGGCCCTCCCTTTGGTTACTGTTTGTGGTCCTGAATTTAGCAAGGAGAATTGTGTTCTTTGGGCTTCCTCTCCTGATCAGCTTGAATTGCCTTCAAAGTCATTCCACCGTTCAAACTGCTCTGACTCACCATGTGTGTCAGAGTCTGGGTATGAGATCTTTAGCAAGCGGGAAGTTATACAGAAGCTGCGGCAACAATTGAAGAGAAGAGATGATATGATACTGGAGATGCAAGATCAAATAGCTGAATTGCAAAGCTCACTCAATGCTCAGTTAGGACTTTCTTCTCATTTACAGTTGCAGCTTGATGCTGCAAACAGGGATTTGTTTGACTCAGAGAGGGAGATCCAACTGCTGAGAAAGGCAATTTCAGATCACTGTGTTGGACATGCTTCCCATGAAAAATCTTCTACCACCACAGCTAATAGAAATGGTCATGCAAATGGACTTACTGACGGGGATAATAATTTGGAACTCCCTGAAAAAGGAAGAGATGATGAGGAGAGAATAGAGATGTTGAGAAGGCAAGTAGGAGAGTTGAAAGAGGTAATAGAAGGAAAAGAATACTTGCTCCAGAGCTACAAGGAACACAAGGAGGAACTTTCTCTGAAGATCAAGGAATTGCAGCAAAGATTGGATTCTCAGCTGCCTAATTTTTTGTAGGAACTGTCAATTTGTGAATTCTTTGCGCCTTTACCTTCTTCAGGGTTGCAAATTTTGAGGGAGGCCTCTTCCTCATTCATTTTATAATTGTAATTAGCTTATCTTGATTGTTGGTGATATTTTGTGTTTGTGCAATATATGTGCAAAAAGATGAATGGAGCAAATCTAAAAATTGCCGAAAAAGAATGTTTTTTGGAATACAAAAAGTAACCGTTTAAGGCTTTTTGGTGTAAAAATTAATTTTACATGAGGGGGCAAAATTACTGAGTAATTTATCTGTCTTAGGATTTCTTCGTGCATAATCTATTTTGCAATGATATACTGTTGGAGTTAGTAAATTTAAAGTGGAATCAGTTAAGGACCTTTATTGCACTTGCACTGATACTTTAAAAAAGAGGGGAAAAAAATTGTACCTAGATTCTGTATGTACAAAAGATGATACATGTGTTGTGATTATATTATGTATCATATATGTGTCATTATTTTTTCTTTTTCGAAGAGTTTCAAAAAGGCTTAAATATTATAGAAAAATTCAATTTTTGGGATTTTATTTTAGATATCTTTATGTTACTTTTAAAATATTTATTTAAAATTTATTTTTTTATTTTTTATCTTTAATATATTAATTTGTTGAATATATATAATTTTTATGTATATCTCTTGACTTATTACTTGATAGTTGGTGTTAACAAAAAACACATATTGTACTTGATAGTTGTTCTCGCATTTATGCATAATAGTTAAGACCAAAGGACTAACTAATAAAAAACCCCAAATATTATAAAACATTAATAAAGCCACAAAAAATCTCAAGTGATAAAAATTAAGTATTAATTTCAGCAATTTTATACCAAAACTATATATTGTATATATACTAATATTTCTCAATGAGTGGTACTAGTTATAAACAAAACCACTAAAGTTCTCAAATGATAAAAAAATTAAGTGTTAATTTCAGTAATTTTAGGAAAATATGATACTGTTAAAATTCAGTGATTAACTAGATTATCTTAACTGTGCATTGCACGAGATATGTTAAAATGTATAGAAATATGATAATATTAAATATATAAAAAATTAAATTGAAAAGAAGAGGATAATGTAAAATTTGTGAAATTTGAGAAACTTTAAAATTAAAATTCAGTAATTAACTAGATTATCTTACCTTGCATTGCACGGGATATATTAAAATTTATAGAAATATAATACTTTTGAATATATACCAAATTAAATTAAAAAAAGGATAATGTAAAATTTGTGACATTTGAGAAATTTTAAAATAATAAATAAAATTTTAGAAGTATGGAAATAACTTTTTAAAAAGTTTTAAATAAAAACACATAAAAAACTAAAAAATTAAAAATTCTAAAAAGATGACGAGTATTGTTGACAAATGTTTAAATGAAATGTAAATTTAAAAAAAATGTAAAATAAAAATTTTAAAACAAACAATTAAATAGGGTAGGAGGAGCAGTTTAAAAAATATAAAAATAGAGTCAGACCGGGTGTTTCGGAACTGGAAAATATGGTGGGACCTTATGGGGAAGGAGGAAGAGTACTACAGGGGGAGAGAAGGGTGACGGTTGGACTTAAGCCCAACTATGAAATGGAAGTTATTTCAAATGAGGCTGATAACCCATTGGATCCTGGTGCGAGAGGGATCCACAGCTTTTCAATTAGAGACAACCCGTTGTCATGTGCAGAATGATGAGCGAGTTGACGTCGTAGGGTCCTCTCATGAGGACATGCGGTGCTGAGCGTTGTGCTTGTTTGATAATTTCTCTGTAGTTTTATCATGAATTGCCTTGTATGGAACTCTAGGGGTGTTGGTGGGCGCCCGTTCCCAAGCCTTCTTGAAGATATGTGGAGGTCTTATAGCTTGAATTTTCTTGCACTTTTGGAGCCTCGACAAAAGGGAGAAAAGTTTAGAGGAATTGCTTGTCGTCTTAGATTTCAGAATGTTGAAGTGGTGGAAGCCAATGGGTTCAGTGGTGGAATTTGGTGCTTTTGGGATGATGATTTTTGTTTCTCAGTGAAGCTGAAGAGTGAGCAGTTGTTGCATGGGGTAGTGAATGAGGGAAGGGAAGATGAGTGGGTGTTAACGGTGGTATATGGGCATCCAAATTTTGCCCGGCGACGACTACTCTGGGATTTGTTTAGAGGTATTGGTGATAGTGTAGCAGGTCCTTGGTGTATATTTGGGGACTTTAATGCTACTTTGAGGGAAGAGGAACAAATTTCGGTGACCAGAAACGGGGTAGGGGTGGATTCATATTTTCGGAGTTGGGTGTGTGATTTTGACTTGGTTGACCTGAAGTTTTATGGTCCTACTTTTACCTGGAACAGAGGAGGAAGTTATAGCAGATTGGACCGAACAGTAGTTAATAGCAGCTGGTGTGAGACGTTCCGAGATGCTTCAGTGGTACACCTACCAAGATTCAAATCCGATCACTCACCATTATTATTAAAGCTTGGAGACGAGCGACTCAACACAGATCGTAGACATCGGCCACTCCGATTTTTGCACCTTCGGTTACGCATGAGGGATTCAGTGAGTTTGTGAAGAACGCATGGGATTGTAGCACGGAATGGACTAATACGGTTGCCTCTTTTACTGAGAAAGTAGTGAAATGGAGCAGGGATGTTTTCAGACATATTCTTCAAAACAAAAAGTCTTTGATCAAAGAACTCGAGAAATTGGATTTTAAATTGTTGGATAGATGTCAACGGGAAGAGTTAATAATGAAAAGAGAAGCAGTTTGGAAAAAAATTAGAGGGTGTTTTGCTTCAAGAAGAGATAAAGTGGCTACAAAAGTCGCGGTGTAATTGGTACTCTTTTGCTGACAAGAATATGCGGTATTTTCATTCTGTGGCTAATAGTAGGAGGAAGAGAAACAAAGTAGAAGCACTAAAACTGGAGAATGGAGAATGGTCATATGACGCCGCAGAAATCATGAGCACAGGAACAGGTTACTTCGAAAAGTTATATACGGAGGGAGAGGAGGAGGGAGAAAATGATACTCATGTTGTGTTTGACCTTGAATACCCCGCGATAGAGATGAGGAGGATGGCATTACTGAACAAGAAATTAAAGCAGCACTTTCTGGAATGGGGCCTTTAAAGGGCCGGGATGGGATGGTTTGAATCCACTCTTCTATCAAAGCCAGGGGAAAGTGTGGGCAAATCGGTTATAGAGATGGTTAGACAAATTTTTGCACTACTAGAAAAATGCTATTTAATGAGGAAATTTAGTAAAAGATAATCTATTCTTCGCTAAAATACATACTTAGTGAAGAAATTACCGAAGTTTAACAAATTTAGTTGTAAAATTAAAATTAGCGAGAAAATTAGTGAGGTGTATTTTTTTTCTCATTAAATTCAAGTAAAATAGCAAGGAGTATATCGAAGAAAATTAATGCGGGTCGCAATATTAGCAAGGGAATAATTTAGAGAAGGATAAATTCGTAGCTAAATATAATTTTATATAATTTTTTAAATTAAAATTTTAAATAAAATGTTGGCCAAATTTCCCAAACCCGCGAAACTCATCACTTTTTTTCATCCTTCGCTCTTCAAATAGACTTGGTACCCTAACCCCTTCATTTTCACCATCTACTGAGCTCCCACTACACATTCATTCTCACTTCACCTAATCAATATTGCTCCTCTTCATTCCAGTGGTTCTCTTGAGGTAAGCCCTACCCTAGTGTCGTCGATCACACCGATGGGATCTTAGACATTCTTAAGTGCCATCGAGCACACAAGCATATAAGTTTATCCGTGCAAAGATGATCTGAATGATGAATGATATAATCAAATTAAGGTGCGCCTTTTCATAGATCGCCACTCAATCTGGGAGAATTTTCTTTCTTTCTTACTTCTTTCCCTCCCTTATGCCCTTGATGTGAAGTTCTATGTTTATTCCCATTCCCCAAAACCTAATAGCATACGTAAGCCTGTGGCTTTGTTTAATTTTATTCTTACGATACATCATCTGTTTGTGAGGCTTCCTTTTGCTAATGCATTAGTGCGACATCAGTTACGGGATCCTAATACTAGATGGATTCTATCTAATATTAGTTAGGTTAAACTTATTTCTATGATATTTGTTGGGTTAAACTTATTTGAAGAGGATTATTATTGAGTCTGATGCTTTGAATGTTGTCAGAGCACTTAATGATAAGCAGATATTAAGGATTTTATGTCCAAAGATGAGGTCTCGTGTGTAGTTGTAGAATTGAGTAAGGCTTTGTGGGGTTTGAAAAATGCTCTGAGCTAAAGCAATTGAACGAGGATTGAAGCATAGTGACAAAGGTCAATTTTGGCCTTGGGTCCTACTTGAATATCTTTGATTCTGACAAATAAACTTTCCACACCCCTTTGCCTGTCAATTATTGCACATCTATATAATTAAACTAAAATTTTAAAGTTTTGTGACTATGACAACATTATTCTATATTTGGAAAAAATGGTACTGAATTATTTGCGTAACATGTCATGCAACAGGATTATGGACATTTTTTCTATGATGAGGGATCTGCGTATTTTTGGGGAAGCTCCTTCCTACGTGGAGCTCTTGGTCCATGATGACTTGTTGGGAACTTAGTTCCCCTTTGTGGTGCTTTGCTCTTTTTAATTTGTTTGTTTATTAAAAAAAAAAGAGCTTGTCTCAAAATGAGTTGTCCCATGAATTTGATGGACATCAATTGAAAATTCTTTTTAAAAAATATCAAAGGATTATATCAGAAGACTTGCATTTTGAAGGACCAAGTGAAAAAATAAAGTTATTTTTCAAAGACTGAAAACATTGATTTATTACTTAGAAATATTGGGTAATTGTTTCTGACTTTCAGTTATCATGTTTTTCAATTTGATTGTCCTTGTTGTTTGTAATGAGTGAAAAAGATTTGGGTGGTCTCTTGCTCTAATTTTTGACAGATTTTATCTTTAGTGTTTTTTTTTTCCTTCAATGTTTGACAGATTTTGTCTTCAGTTTTTTTTTTAAAGGACCAAGTAATGCTTGATACTTTTAAGAATAGCTACTCGTCTTTAGTTTCAAGTTGGACAGATTTTGTAGGGGGAAGGAAGATGTTCTATTTCCAATTTTTGTGAACTTCAAATCACATAGGCTTTTTTTGGCAAAAATAAAATCACATTGGCTTTTGATACAAAAACTTTTGGGTAAGCACGGGGGATACATCTTCAACCTTTTTTTTTTGGGAATACATCTTCAATCATTTTATTTTACTATTGGGACTGGACTCTTATTTACTTTTGGGTATTAATTTTTGTTAGGCCTTTTGTTGTTTGAACAGGAGCACAGAGGAAAGCACGCCTTGTAGTTTATTAAAGGGATTCAAACATTTAATAAGGTTTGTGGGATGATTTTTGTTAGACTATGGCTAGTTGATTGCTGTGATTATTCTATGCATAGATATTTGATTGTGGAAATACTAAGATAAGAATAAGGCCTTAACCACATTTATGTTATTTATTTCCATTACTGAATCTGCTACCTTGATATAGGGAAAGTAAAAAAAATTGTGACTTTGCAGAGTTTGGAAGCACTCTTGTAAGGAGAATGAGGTATGCTTCTGTATGAGTGTAAATTGCTAATAAGGAGATTAAAAGTCTTGTTAAGAAAAAATAAAATTCACAAGAGAAAGTGCTGCACTAACAGCAAAAATTTGTTTTATTATATCACTTTTTTTTTTTGGGTAAGCATGATTGGAACCTAGAATGAACTCCCCTTTTATGAGAATTTTCGAGATTAGCTGCATTGTGTGGTTTAGAAGTATGATTGGAACCTAGAATGAACTCCTTTTTTAGTGTATTTCCTAGAATTTTTTCTTAGGAAACAAAATAGACTATGGTTCCTTACATGATTATCTTGTGTGTTAATTGCTTGATAGATACGATGTTTATTTGGAATAGGTCCTGTTCTTAACTTGCGTGCACATAGCTTGATTCTCCCTTTTTTTTGAGGTATATTTGCATGTATATAGCACTTTGATAATGTTATGTTTCATTTTGTATGCCTCTTACAGTGAAAGCCATGAATACTGATTGGAATCATTCTGAAAACTATATACTTACAAATTTATTACTAATTAGTTTATTTATGACTTATGATTGAGTACTTTTCTTTCTTCATGGGTTCAATTTACTGTACATAATATTTTAGGCTTATAAGAATTATTCATACATACATATACATACACACATAGATGGACCTAGGCTATGATTAGCGAGGGCAGATTGCATACTATTTTTTTTTCTTGTTATTGAATTTTATGATTCAAATGTTTTGTGATTCATGATTTAGAAATATCCTTCTTGATTTGAGATATCTTTTCAAATTTTCAATTATCATTAACCTTTCTTTCTTGATTCATGATTTAGAAACATACCTTTTCCATTAAATTGAAAAATTTTAGTTCAATGCATATTGCATATTGTTCTTATAACATGCGTGTGCATTTAAACTACTATATGTGTTATGTTATAACAAGGTCACAAGTACGGAAAATAACATTATATGATGATATTTCCTTCTATACCTAACTTCATTCTTCTTTTGTAGGTGATTAGTTTGAACAAGTGAAAGCATATATCTTCTAACATTATACTAGGTGTAAGAGGTTCTATAAAACGCACGCAAAGAGGTGTCTCTCTATATTATTCTTTAAAATTTCCTTGAATTTATTTTTTTTAGGTGAATGATTTTTTAGTATAATGTGAAATAATGTAGAATATTGTTTTTCTTTTTTGCTTTCAAGGAAAGAATAATATGATACTATATGATTTAGGAAACTATTAAGGTTTTTTGCTGGTTTGCTATGATATACAAGCCCTTAGGCTAATGTAATTGATTATTATTTTGCTTCTTTGTTTGATTCTTGACTCCTTTATAGATATCTGCTTTCTTGTTGTTGTCATGTTGGTCTTTTCAACTGAAGCTAAAACAGGGTTTGCAAATCTTATTTTGTGAAGTATGACTTTGTCAGTCTTTATTAGGTATTGTCCCATTTTTATTGTAATTTCTAAGCTTGCTTTTTATAATGTAGATAACATGAGAGTGGATAGAACTTGGATGTACAATAGGTTGGATCCAAATAACAAGGGGATAAATGAAGAATTCATATGGGGCATAGATGAGTTTATAGAATTTGCAATACATCAAAAAGACTTTGTGTCCAATGGCAAGATAAGGTGTCCTTGCTCAAGGTGTGATAATGGAAAATTTGTTGATATAGATGTTATCAAAGCTCACCTCTATAAGTATGGTTTTGTCCCTGAGTACTATCAATGGGTCTCCCATGGAGAACCTTATATAGCTATGGCTAAAGCAGATTGTAATGTCAATTTAAGTTCTCAGTTGAGGGTTGAAGGTGTACCAACTATAAATCCTTATTGTGAAATGGTTTTGGATGATGCTGGTCCTTATTTTGATCCAAATGTATTTGATGGGGATGGGATCTTTGGTGGGGATGAAATGTTTGCAGTTGAAGCAGAGCGTCCTAATTGCGAGGTCAAGAAGTTTTATGAAATGTTGAAAGATGCAGAAGAGCCACTTTTTGATGGGTGTAAAACACATTCTACATTGTCTGTAGTGACAAGGTTGCTGAATATTAAATCTGAATTTAACATGAGTGAGAGTTGTTTTAATCACATTTTACAATTAATCAAAGAACTTTTACCAGAGGATGCAAAGCTGCCTAGTGACCTGTACAAGACAAAACAAATGGTTAGTGAGCTTGGCTTAGGGTATGAGAGAATACATGTATGTGTAAATGGCTATATTATTTATTAGAAGGAACACAAAGAAAGAATCACTTATCCAGTATGTGGTCATCCCGTTATAAACCTAGGAAGAAAGGCGATGGGCAGAAGCATAATATACCTTATAAAGTTTTGAGATACATGCCTATTACCCCTAGGATACAAAGGTTGTACATGTCATCAAAGACAGCTGAACACATGACATGGCATTCAATGACTCGTCGAGAGTTAGGGGTGATGAGTCATCCATGTGATGGAGAGGCATGGAAGCATTTTGACCAATACCATCCTTCTTTTTCTGCAGAACCTCGCAATGTTCGATTAGCTCTTGCATCTAATGGTTTTAGTCCTTATGGGCAAATGTCACATAGTTATTCTTGTTGGCCAGTAATTGTCACACCATACAACCTTCCACCAGGAATGTGCATGAGCACCCCTTATATGTTCTTAACTCTTGTGATTCCTGGTCCAAAGAGCCCTGGCCAAAATATAGACTTGTACTTGCAACCTCTTATAGATGAGTTGAACACATTATGGGAAGTTGGTGTAGAAACATATGATTCTTTCAAAAAATAAAACTTCAAAATGCAGGCTGCTCTTATGTGGACTATAAATGACTTTTCGGCTTATGACATGTTATCTGGATGGAGCACGAATGACAACTTATCTTGCCCTATATGTATGGACCAAAGCAAAGCATTTCACTTGCAAAATGGGAAAAAGGCATCATTTTTTATTGTCCTCGGAGATTTTTACCAATTGACCATTCTTTTTGTAAGGATAGGAAGTCCTTTAAAAAGGCCAAATTGAGAAGTCTTTTCCTCCAAAAAGGTTATCTGGTGAAGAAGTATGGGATGAAGTGTGTCATTTACCATTTGTTATGGAAAAAATTGGGACAAAAAAGCTACCGGGTTTTGGGAAAAAACACAATTGGACCAAGTGTAGAATATTTTGGGAGTTGCCTTACTGGAGCATAAATCTTATTTGGCATAATTTTGATGTGATGCACATTGAGAAAAATATGTTTGACAACATATTCAACACTGTCATGGATGACAAGGTTAAGAGAAAGGACAATGATAATGCAAGGAAAGATATTTCTTTATATTGTGACCGTCCAGAGCTTGAATTAAACAAAAGCAATGTTGGCAAGAAACCCAAGCCAAAAGCAGCTTACACATTGGGAAAGGAACAAAAAAAGTTACTATGTGAATAGGTAACAAATTTAAGGCTTCCAGATGGATATGCATTAAATCGTTCTAAGTGTGTTGACATTCAAACTCTTCAAATATCTAGGATGAAAAGTCATGATTGTCATGTGTTCATGGAGAAGTTGTTACCAATTGCATTGTGGGACCTAATACCTGAGCCAATTTGGAATACCATAACTGAAGTCAGCATATTTTTTAGAGATTTGTGTTCAACTGTGTTACGAGTAAAGCAAATGCAAAAACTAACAGAGAATATTGTTATAACACTTTGCAAATTGGAGACAATATTTCCTGCTAGGTTCTTTGATTCTATGGAACATTTACCAATCTATCCTCCATATGAAGCAAAGGTTGGTGGTCCAGTACAATATCGGTGGATGTATCCATTTGAAAGGTAAGATGTTCAAATTCTTTATATTAAAGGTATGTAAATGAATAATTAGGTCACAA
The DNA here is from genome assembly GCA_026686845.1 of Adenanthera pavonina. Lineage (NCBI taxonomy): Eukaryota > Viridiplantae > Streptophyta > Magnoliopsida > Fabales > Fabaceae > Adenanthera > Adenanthera pavonina. The sequence continues at coordinate 1,907,638 of JAIVEN010000037.1, forward strand.
TCTATTATAAATAACTTGTAAAATGTATTTATGTAGGATTTTGCATGACTTGAAAAAGATGGTTAAGAATAAAGCCCGTGTGGAAGGGTCAATTTGTGAAGCATACCTGATGCAAGAAATTTCAAACTTTGGTTGATACTATTTTCTTCCTCACATTGAAACCAAGTGAAACAAAGTGGGTAGAAATGATGATGGTGGTGAGGTTGATGCACCAGATGGATGCTTCTCAATATTCACTCATCCAGGTCATGGTAGTGGGAAGATACATAAGAGATTTCTAAGTGATGAGGAGTTCAATGCGGCTATAATTTATGTGCTTCTAAATTGTGCTGAGATTGAGCCATTTGTGGAGTAAATACAAAAATGACTTGCCTTATAAAAATGTTTTGGTATATTTAATTGATAAAAGGTATTTCTCTGAAAATGTAGAATTTTTGAAGGTGAGTTGATGGCAATGAACGCTAATATAACTGAGGAAAAGATTGAAAGCAAGACAAATAAAGAGTTTGCAGCTTAGTTAAAAGAATATGTTAGTTTCAAACTCTCCCTATAGATAACACTAAGCTTTTATTTCTTATATCATATATGAATTATTTAACATTTTTTAATCTCATCAACTTTTAATAGGTATTTGATCCAAAAAATGGTATACTTGATAGTCGCGTGAAGTACTTAGCTTCTGGACCTCTTCAAGAAGTGCAAACATGGCCTCAATATAATGTCAATGGTTATAGGTTCCATACAATTGCATATGGCTCAAATAAAACAACCATGAATAGTGGTGTTTGCATTAAAGGAAAGTATTATGGTGATTCTGAGAATGACTACTATGAGTTGTTAAATGATATAATAGAATTAGAATATCATAACCCAAGTCTAAAAACAACAGCTCTTGTGTTGTTTAAGTGTGACTGGTTTGATCCTACTATCAATAGGGGATGGAAGGTTCATAATTGATATGGTTTAGTTGATATTAATCACAAAAGAAGGTTTTCGAAGTATGAACCCTTTATATTAGCTGAACAATCTCAACAAGTCTATTTTGCTGAATATGCTAGTAGAAGAAATGAGAGAGCTGATTGGTGGGTTGTATATAAAATAAAAGCTATAAGTGTGATTGATTCACCAAATTTGGCTTATCAAGATGATGAAGTCTCTAGCATGACTGAACCAGATGTAAATGATGGAATTCATAATTTGAGTGCCAAAGGTGAACAAAATGAAGAGGAACATGTAGGAGATCAAGAAGACCTCAATTATGAAATAATTGATGATCAAGATGATCAAGAAAATATGGATGGTTAAGACACCGAGGAATTTGAATTTGAGTCACAAGAGGAAGATAGTGAATAGGAGAATGATGAAAATATCCTGTATGATGATAATAATGAAGATGTAGAATCAGATTGATGAAGTATATTTCTTAATAAGATTTAGTAAGCTTATTACTGTTATTTTTATTTCACTAACGATTATTTTGATATCATTTTTATACTATTATGCTGTCCCACATATTATTTCACTAACGATTATTTTGATATCATTTTAAACTCTTATCTATAGCTATGCCTAGAGGAAGAGGTCGAAGAGGAACACAGGGGGTAGAGAGAGTAGCAATAGTGGAAGAGGTATAACTTCCAACCCATCACAATGTCCAAATACTTCAGAAGAAGTTCCCAACACATACTCTGGAAGTGTTCGACCTCACTTATTTGTAGCTGGAAAGGGGGATTCGTATGTTTATATAAATGTTAAACTTTGGTTTAGATTTTGTTGTTTAAATTTTTAACTAAAACATTTGCCTTACAGGTTCATCCTACATTGTGCAATTAGCCATATCACCAAGATATTCAAGAAGTCATTTACAGGCGCATGGCCCTCTTGGAAAAAAGTCCCAGGCCAAGTTAGAGACTCATGGTTTGAACAATTAAATGTATGTTAAGACAAACTTTTTTCATTCTTATTTTTCACTTGAAACACTGATAATAACAACTAAATGTGTTCACTTTTAACTGTTTTATTGTAGAAATTATACCATTGGGAAGAAAATGAAAGAGAGACTACTAGATATGCCTTTGAGAAGATTGGCTCTAGACGATTAAGTAACATGCTTAGTAAAGAAAGAGCAAATTTGAAACTGAAAGAAGATTATGTTCCTGATTGGATCAGTGTAGCCCATTGGACACAACTTGTAACATGTTGGAAAAGCTCAAAGTCCAAAGATATTTCAGAAATCAATTCTAGAAATAGATTATCAAATCCTTCTTTACATACAGGAGGATCAATCCCCGTCCATGAACATGCTGCCAAATTGGCAAGTCTCAAGTATTAAGTTGTAAAATGTATATCTTATTTGTATCATTAAAGTCTTGATGCTAAATTCATGTCAATAATTACTATTTTTTCAGGAAAAGGAGACTGGAAAGAAACCTATGCTATCACAGGTGTATTTGACAACACACGAAAGAAAGAAAGACATGCAATGGGTTGATGAAAAATCCAAAAATCAATATGTAAGTTGTTACTATATTTGGTTGAGCTGCTGCTAAATTAGAGCCATAACATGCCTTTATTTAGTTAAATTCTATTTTTTTGGATGTTACTCATGAAAATTGTAAGTCTTACTAATTGTACATAAGCCTTGCTAGCTTTTTGGGGAGTTGCATCACTATCTCATTTCATTATTTTAGCCTAAGAACTGTGTTGGGTTGATTTTCTATATCTTTTCTGATTTTTCTTATAGTTTTGGGAAATGATTCGGTAGTATAACATAAAAGAAACAAAATTTTGAAGTCAATGAGTTTAAAGCTGCAATTGATTACTTTTGGGAGTGTTGGGGTTTATTCCATGATTTTTATTGGGTTTCTTCCAACTTGCAATTCTGAACCCTGGCATCACAGTTTTGATGAACAACTTGAAGAAAAAAAAACAATTGGAAGTGTTGGGCTTTTGCTAAGATTAATTTTGCATATGAATTTCTTCTTTATTGATCAGTACTTGCATAGTAAGAACTAGTTTGACCATAAAAACCTATTCATTTGGCTTTGGTTTTATTGTAGAAAATTGCTTTTGTGGCAAAAAATCTGTTTTGGCTCAAATCAATGACTATTTGGCTTTGGTTTTGCATGAGAAAGTTGCTTTGCTGTTGTAAATGGATACTATTTTAAGCTTAAGGAAAAGACCATTGGCTTTGGTGTTGCATGAGTAATAAAGAATTTGGGAAAATACAATCTATCTTGTTAAACTACTTTTAGCAAAAAAGTGCACATATTTTGTCAATTTTATGGTCATAATGGGCTGGAAAATGCATCATTTATTCATACTATCATGACTCTCTTGCTTTACATTGTGTAGTTTGCCAGACTTAGAATTGTGGCTCCTTATCAATGGGAGTTTGTAAGTGCGTGTTTGTATGAGTAGGGAGAAAGTTGCCTCCTACTCAATCTTGTGTGACAACATATAAAAGTTACATAGGTAGAATATCACTCTAAAGAAATCATGAGCTAAAACCCTGGCAAGTCTAGATTCTCACTCCTTCCCTAAATTTGGTCCAATATTTGATTTACCTAAGTATACTTAGATCTAGAACTTGATCTTAGGATATTACAAACATTTTGTGGCATATATGAACATTTTGGTATCTTTGTGATTGGTATGAGAAAATAATATATCTTTATAATTTATCTTAGATATCATTTTCAAAAGTTAACTATTGATTCAATGCCAAATGTGGCTGTTGTGGTATAGCATGAAAGCAAATTTGACAAAAGCATACACCTTATGATATTGAGTTTGCTAGTTGTAGTGATTTTACATTTGTCAAATCTATTTGCTCAACTTCTTAGTTTTGCTTTTTTTTTTTCTGGACATATGTCACTTGTTTTAAGTTTTTGGGATATTGTGGATTGTATAGCATATGATTTGGAAATGAAGCATTACCTCAATTTTGTTTACTTACAAATTAATTTGAACTTTTTAGGTAAAGTACAAAAGAAATATTCAAATGCATGTGGCTAGAACCTCAAGAGAGATGGTTGAGGAAGGACAACCATTTGTGGATGGTGAGCAACAAAGAGATGTTGATAATGTCGTAGAGCTAGAAAATGAATATGTGGATGAACAGGCTGATGCAGATGATAAGGACTTCATTCAAACTCAAGCATCTCTCCTTTCAGAACAGGTGGCTTAAGCATGGTTGAATGCAACTGGTGGAATGAAAAATAATGGTAGAGTTTATGGGCTGCTGTGGTGTGTGGCAATGATGGCAAGTTAATTTTCAATATTCATGCTGCTCAATCTACTGCTCTTCCTTCTCGTCCTGTAGATGATTTTGTTCAGACGCCTGCATTTGAAGAAGCTATCAATCGTGCAGTGGAGAAAGGGTAGAACGTGTAATTGAGGAAAGGATAGGACGTGTAATGGAGGAAAAGATATTAGGCATACTCAAGGCTATCCGAGCTTTGGGCGAGAGGATTTCAGCTCCATAACATATTAGTAGTTCTCATTCCTCTAGGCAGCCAGATTGAATGTATTTATGGATCAATGTTACTCTTTGTTTTGTAGGAAGTAGCTTGATGTTTCATACTTTCAGTTACTTTTTATTTTGTATTTATGGATCAATGTAATTTGATGATTATAACTAATGGAATGTTGACCTACTTTTGTTATATTTGTGTGATTATAGATTCTGAATTGACATGCGAATTGTTGGTTCTATTGTATGACCATACTGGTAGGAATAATTTTGAATTAAAATGTTGAATTTTGTAATTAGGCAAGGGGTTTATTAAATTTAATTAAAAATTTAGTGAGGGATTTATTTAATTTTTGCGATGGATTAGCGAGGGACATTAAAACATCACTAATTGGTGAGGAATAAAAACTTTGCAAAACCCTTGCTAAACAATGTAATCAACTAGTGTATTAGCGAGGGAATATCCCTCGCTAATTTAGCGAGGTTAATATCCCTTGCTAATTCCTCGCTAATGTGATTATTTTCTAAATGTATTAGCATGGACTTAGTGAGGGATTAGTCTCTCGCTGAATTTAGAGAGGGATTTTATATTTTTCATTAATTCCTCACTAATTTAGTGATGAAATGTTCTTCCCTGCTAACTTTAGCGGTGCGACTTTTTGCGTCCACATTAGCAAGGGACATAATCCCTCACTAAGTCAAATTTAGCGAGGAAAAAATGCAATTTAGTGAGGGATTTGTCCCTCGCTAAATGGCTATTTTCTAGTATAAATCCCTCACTAAATGGCTATTTTCTAGTAGTGTAGTGAAACCCAAACTTGTAAGGAAGGTGAATAATACTTTTATTGTTGTGATTCCAAAGATAGCAGCACCGGAGTCTTTTAGATATTTTAGGCCTATAAGTTTATGGAATATGATCTATAAGGTAGTAACAAAAACCATAGCAAACAGGTTGAAGAGTGTTATGCCAAAGATTATATCTCCTGATTAGAGTAGTTTTGTGCCGGCCGCCAGAGTGCAGACAATATCATACTTGCTCAAGAGATATTTCACTCTATGCAATTGAAGCGAGGAAAATGTAGTTTTATGGCTTTGAAAATTGATTTGGAAAAAGTATATGACTGCCTCCGTTGGAGCTTCATTTTTAGGTGCTTGGAGGAACTCAAGCTGCCGAAATGGATGCTTGCCGTAATGAAGGAATGCATATCTTCCCCCACGATGCAAATGATCTGGAATGGCGAGAAGGCTTCTAGTTTTACTCCATCACGTGGAATTAGGCAAGGAGATCCTTTGTCGCCTTACCTATTTGTGATAGTGATAGAAAGATTAGCCCACATGATTCAGGGTGAAGTGAATAATGGGACTTGGCTAACGGTTAAGTTAAGAAATAATGGCATAGCTATTTCTCATTTGTTCTTTGTGGACGATTTGATTTTGTTTGCGGAGGCCAGCCTGGATCAGGTAGGGGTTATAAAAGCTTGTCTTGACGATTTTTGTGACGTCTTCGGTGAAAAGGTGAATGCCGCCAAATCCCGCATTTTCTTCTCAAAGAATGTTAACCATACAAGGAAACAGGAAATCAGCGACTTTTTGGGTTTCACACTGACTAGCAATCTGGGTAAGTATCTCGGGCTGCCCATTCATCATCGTAGGGTAACCAAGAGTACGTATCAACATGTTCTGGATAGAATGGAAAGTCTCCTTGCATGTTGGAAAGCTAGTACGCTTTCTCTAGCTACCCGACACACTGTTGCCGCCTCGGTAGTTTCAGCTATACCCTCCTACGTGATGCAGACAACGCCTTTGCCAGTGCCAGTGTGTAGGGAGATTGATAAGAAATGTAGGTCTTTCTTATGGGGTAGTAACAACCAGAACAGAAGGGTCCACTTGGTTGAGTGGGATGATATCTGTAGAAGCAAGGAGGGAGGAGGCCTGGGGTTAAGATTAGCGAAGTTGTAGAACGAAGCTTTCATGCTTAAACTTGGGTGGGGGCTGATGATGAGAAGAGATGCGTTATGGGTTCATTTTATGCGTGAGAAATATAAATGTGGTGAGGATGTGATCCTGAAGATTGATGTAGGGCGGAAAGGATCACAAGCGTGGAAGGGTATTAGGAAGGTGTGGCCAAAGACGCTAGATGGGTTGGTTTAGAATATCAGTAATGGTGAACATGTGCGTTTCTGGAAGGACAAGTGGTTGGCTAACCCTGAATGTTTAGAGCAATATGCTCTACAGGAAATTCAAGAGCATATTGCAAATTTGAGATTGGTGGACTTTGCATCAGAGTCGGGGGGTGGCAATGGGAAGTGCTTGAAGATTTTCTTCCCACACCAGTCCTTACAGAACTGATGAAGATCACTGTAAATGTAAGGAGTGGTGAAGAAGATGTCCCCAAATGGCAATGGACCAGTCATGGTAATTTCTCATTGAAAACGGCGTATGAAAGCATTGTTCCCCATGCAAGTAGAGAGTTGTCTGGCTGATGGAAACATGTTTGGAAATTGAAAGTTCCGCAGCGATGTAAGATATTTTTGTGGCTCTGCATTCGCGATCGCTTACTAACAAATGCACCTAGGTGTGCTTGTGGATTTTCTTCAGACGATACATGTAATATTTGCAGAGAGGAGCGTGAGACAGGTTTGCATGCATTATACTTTTGCTCACATGCGCGTGAGTTGTGGCAAAAATTGGTTCCTCATCGTTTAAAAGGAAGATTCTTTTCATTTGATGATATAGTCAAATAGGTTCACTGGAATCTGAGTTAGAGTATCGAAACTAATGGTGTGAGATGGAGCGTGTGTTTCACGGTAGCCTATCGGAATATTTGGCTTTCACGAAACTCTAAGATCTTCAACAGCGACCCGGAAGATCCTACGGCATTTAGAGCGAAGACACTTACGAGTGCAGTTTTGGAATGGGTTCCTCCAGCTGAGCACTGCATTAAGATGAATGTGGATGGTGCACGTAGTAATGGTTCTCAGATCGCAGCTTGTGGAGGGATAGCACGGAATCACGAGGGTCAGGTTATAACAGGTTTCCTAGCGAATATGGGAAGGGGAAGTAGTACAAGTGCTGAATTGTGGGCTATTTTGTGGGGACTCAAAGTAGCTTGGGACTCGGGATTTAGATGGGTGGAAGTAGAAAGTGATTGTGAAGAGGTTGTTCATTGGATCAATAGAGAGGAGAAGATCAATAGTTGCGATACTGGTTTGATAGATGAGATACGAGGACTTTTAAGTAGGGAATGGTCTGCCACTATCTTTGTCTGCGCACGAGAGGCAAATGGAGCAGCTGATCGTCTTGCCAAGGCAGCACTTCAGCATTCGCCTGGTTTCTCTAGTTTTACTTCTCCATCTTCTTTTATTTTAACCGAGCTAAATAGAGACAATAGCAGTCTCTATAGGAACTTCATGTAGGTTCGGTCTTTTGTGCTCTTGAGTTTGCATTTTGTTTTATCAAAAAAAAATATCAAAATAAAAATTTAGAAAAAAGTAGTAAAAGAGAGTGGGGCAAACTAAGGTTTATCAAAAATGCTTATGAACAATACCACTTCTTGAGAAATATTAGTAATTTAGTATATATAGATTTCAATAAATCTATATATACTAATATTTTCTGAGGAGTGATATCATATATATCATATCATATACATTATAATAAAGGAGGATTAAACCACACTTAATACATTAACTCCATAGTATCTACTCTTATGATGAGTTCTATGTCAGATGCATTCTCTTGTTCCCACATGTCTTTTATTATGTTTAGATTTCTCCTTTGTGTCGATTCATTTCTTTTTTTTTTTTTTACTTTCTCTGTAGGACCCATCTTTCTCCTATTCTTTTCGGTGGGGCCCACACACACTTCCGCATTTATTTTCATCTTCTTCCTTTTTTTTTTTTAATTTTTATTCCTTTTGTTTTCTTTCCCACCAATTCTTCACTCTCTCATTTAGTTTCCTTCTTCCTTTTTAAAATATTTTCTTATTAATTTAGGAATGTTATTCAGGAACTATTACTTTTTTTAAACCCACAATTTTTTATTGATACTAATTTTTTTAACCACTATTTTCTACCGCCCATTTTTTTTAAGGAATACTTATTTTTCAATACTATTACTTTATTAATACTAATTTTTTAACTGACATTTTTTAGCTATAATCTTGTTTTCCAGCTCTAGCAGGACTGTTCTCTTTAGCATGTCACTAGAGTTGGCAATTTGGACTCGACCCATAATACGAGCTAGGTTAAGAAAGCTTAATTACAAAAATGAACTTTGTTTTTTGAAACTCAACTCGTGCTCAATAGGGTTTTTGGGTCAGCACGAAAGCCCGTATTTTTTTAACATATTTTGTATTCTTATTTTTTAATTTTTAAATATAATTATTTAAATTAATATAATTAATTATCATCATTATTTATAAAAAATTAATATAATATTTAAATTTTACAACTTATACACCACCTAAATAATAGAATAATGTGATTTTTTATAATATTTTAAACAAAAAAAAATGTGTCAAACGGGCTAGCTATGACTTACTTGGGCTAACCCATGAGGGCCATGAGATTAACAGGCCAGACTCAAAAGTTCACTTTCTATTTAAACAATCATTTTTAAAGCCCAACTCACTATTTTTACTACATTAAATAGGCTTATTTGTCATGCTTATTCCATATTACCAGCTTTACACATCACTTGAATAAGGAAACTGCAGCTTTGATGTAGAGATGACCATGAAAAAGGGTTTTTTTTTGTAGTATTTTTCACACTTTCATCTTTTAATTTGATTCAACTAATTTTGCCCGGACAGACAAGAGAAAAAGAAAGAAAAATGTTTGTTTCTTTTTGAATTTTGATAAATTATGAACAGAAGGATTTTTTTGTTTAATTTGTTCATTCAATATAAATTTTATATTCATATATTGAATGAATAATAATATAATTAAAGATGAAATAAAATAATAAAAATAATAGGGTGTCAACATTATAATTTATAATAAGAACTATATTTTTTTTGCCAGATAATAAGAACCATATTTAGAAACAAATGTACGCAGAAATGATGGTTGCAAGTTGTATTTTTTTAAAAAAATAACAGTAGTTATTATGATAATATTAATAATAATGAAATATATATATATATATGAGGTGTAATAATATGCTAGTAAATAAAAATTAATATAGTTTATAAAAAAATTAATATAATGTTTATAAAATATATATATATACAATAAAATAAAATGAGTAATAAATCACATTATTAATTATTAATTATGAATATTAACCTCATTTTAAATTTTGTGTAATACTACACAAAGTGGAAAGAAAATTAAGGCACTAATTTTACGAAAAAAAATTATAGCAATGCGCGGGATTTATTTTAAATACGTAATTGTGCAGATCAAAGTATGGAAAGAAAAAACACTTCAAATCAAAGTACGCATGCAAAAATAGCTATATTATACAATTGAACTTCTGCAGCTCTGCTTCTGTTGGATGAACACCTCGGAGGAACGACTTTACAGCCATTGCTTCAACCGTACCCTCCTAAATAAAATTTTAACTGTCAAGTGAATGGGAGTTACAAAATTATACAAGGAAATCCATGCCTATGGTATGAATTGTAGCATGTATCAAGTAATAATCATATTCATGAATACTAATTTCAGACAGGAACTAAGGATCGAAAATTGCAGGAAAGGAGATGCTCACCTGTACTTGGTGTTGAAGCTATTTAAGAAACTCAATAGCTTCATCAAGCATTGGAGCTTTATCTATCTGTGAAAAGCATAAAAAGAATCACCAATGTCAGCAGAACAGTGACTCCTAAATCGAAATTGACCTATATATAACCGAGTGAAAAAGAAACTTGGTGTGCCTTATTTGAACTTGGAATTAGTTATGCAACAAAGCCTTTAGCTTCTCATTGATCCTACTCCTCCTTCGATGATCCAGATGTAGAAAACTAGAAATTAGAAAATCACATAAGTATAAAAAAAAACATACACATGCAAATACAGCCATATCACAATCATATATCTTCCAATAATAAATTACCCACATGCTTTCAATTTGATAATAAACACCAAAAATAAAGCTTTCATAGAAAAACCAATCGAGGAGTGATGAAAAATTCTTAAAAGCTTTCCCTCTCTAACTTGAAGAAAAAGAACTGTGAGCTATTTTAGAAAAATATATCATTTCTCATATATCCAAAATATTATTATAACAAGCTCTGATAGTGGTTTTTTTTTAAGGATATCATTATGTTTACAGTATACTCCCTTCGGTTCAAAATATAAGGGATTTTCTAGAATATTTCTTTAACCCATAATATAAGGTGTTATATAATATTTAGTAGTAGTTGACCATTTTTGCCCATATTCATTGATAACTAGTCTCGTAATTTGTAATGAAAAAGAGTGAAAATAACTTTAATTATTGGTAATTAATAAGAGTAAAAATGGGATGTTGAGTTTTTTTTTAAGAAATTTAAGAGTGTAACCACATTTCCTTAATATGCGTGAAGTAGTTGGAAACCCCTTATATTTTGGACAAGAGGAAATAACATTTAATGTATATTTAGACTGAAAAAATAAAGTACAACTCATAAAATGTGACTAAATAATATATAGCAATAATTGTTTAAAAATTATATAAAACATTAAATCACAGTTTATTTCTTAGCAAGATGGGAATGAGAATGTATACATTTAGTGAGCATGGATATAGGAAATGAAGATATATACATTTAGTGAGTATCAATATATTTTAATACTCCCTCCGTTCCAGTTTATAGTGCACTTTTAACTACCACACACATATCAAGATAATGATTAGTAACCGAAATTTTTTTTCATTATTTCCCAAATTACCCTTATTTAATAATACTTCCTACATTAATAAATTGCAGTCATTCTCTCATTCATTCTTTTTTCCGAGTTCCCATGGATCATTGACAATTGTGAAGAGTGAAGCTTTTGGGGAAAATTCTCCTTCATTCATTTATGGTTTGACAAAATCATTAAAGAATTTTTATTAAATACATTGATAATTATAGAATATATAAATTTACTTATTATGGGCAATACTGAAAAGACAATAAAAAAAATACAATGTAATTCGTGCAATACGCTATATTTTGAAACATGAATTTCTCATAATAGTGTACTATATAGCATAACAGAGGGAGTATTTTGCAGTAAAAATAAAAAAAAACTTAAAAAGTTCACATGATCATAAGTCCTAAGTTTTAACTATATATAGATGGTTGATTTAATTGCTTCACATATATCGATACAACAACTATTTAATGTTGGACAAATTTCCTATGTTTTAAAATGAAATTTTAGAGTCTCCTTTTTTATTTTGACTAACAGGGTATTTTATAATTTACGTATTTAATTCTTTCAACCTTGAGTTAAATTTTCCATAATATGACCGTGAAGAAGATGTATTTATGGGCCAATACATAGTAGCATAAGAAAACATAATCTGAAATCTTTATGATATCTTTTCACATGTGCTCACACAAGAAATCTTTACAGCGGGTGAGAGCGTTCCTCCATTTATACTCACACTCGGAATATCCACAAAGGGGGTTAATGATAATTGCAACAATCCTAATTTTTTTGTCTCGAACAAGTGTATAGCCTAAAGGAAAGGGATATTCTTGGAACTATATAGAACCAAAGGAGTCAGGATCAGAGGAAACAAGAGGATTGGGGAAGGATCAATTTTTTAACTATAAGCTACCAGCACCACAGTGCCAACATAGCCCACTCTAGTGCTAGGTCGCAAATTTGGTTTTAAAAACTAGATCTTCCTTTGCCTAAACAATGCTCCATTCATCTCCTCTGTGCCGTCTTTGCTAGAGTTTGGGGTTCTAGGTTGAGAATCGAAGTGTTTTGGCTTTAGGAAGCTTGAACATCAAGGGATAATGTTTTCCCAACTCCCTCTTCTCCTCCTTCAAGTTTTGAAGCAAGATGTCCATGGGTTCTCTTTGAGTTTCAGTTTTGTCTGGGTTTCCACCAATTAAATTGTATTAAAATATTTTAATGAAGTGTTGTTTGATGTTTATAAGCTTTGAATAAAGGTTTTTGGGTGTTTAAGTTGTGTTTTTCTCAAACCCTAGTCTCCAACATCGGGAATCCTTATGATATCCGAATTGTATGGACTCATGATTGATTCTAGGAGTTGGTTTGGGTTTATTGGTGAGTGGGCGTGATGTTGGTTGCTTGATTAGAAGCTAGGAATGTGACTTGTTATGGTTTGGGGTCAGCCGGAAGTTATGCCACCACTTGATTCTTATGTTCTTTGATTGTCTAAGGTATAAGCTTGCTTAATTGAAGTTTATATGCTTTAAGAAGGCTTTTGGAAGCAACAGATTTAAGGTAAGTGACCAATTGGTTATGTGAAAGAAGTTTGGGCCTACAAGGCTTTAGTGGTTAGATAGTTTTGTGGGAATTTTGATGCTTGTTGGATCCAAAATCATGATTGAGAACCATATTTTAATTTGGTGTATATATATATATATACCTTTCCTATATGTAGTTGGTGATCCGACGGCCTACCATTGGTTTTTGTGTGTGAGGACAAGTCAAAATAAACAGAATGAAACTTTTTCTATTTTGTGTATGCTTGAAACTTTTCATATTATTGTTAAGGTATTCAGATTTATTATTTATTATTTACAGTTGTCTCCTTTTTTTTATTGACCGAGTAGTTTTGATAGGATATCCAATTTTATTAGTTGGGATATTCTGATTATATTTTTCAGATATCTCACTTGATTTTGTGTAACAAAATTTGTTATTATGATAATATAAATAAGACGGTAGTTTGGGCAAATGTGCAACTTAATTTTATTCAATTTCTATCTTCATCTATCTTCATGGTATTAAAGCCCCAATCTGGAAACCGATGATCCAGTTTGGCTCAATGGCTTTGAACACCGACGGTCATGAGGGATCTGGCTCTTTAACGGAAACAACTCAAACAAGTCCAATGAAGAATCTAGCCGTGGTTCCTCCAGTGCCAGCAAATGAACCAAGTCCAGTCACAATTACAGCCCATATACTTGATAGGCAATATTATCTCTAGTGGAGCGCAAGTGTGAGAATGTTCATCACTGGGAAAGGAAAGTCTGAGTTCTTCTCGGGCAAAGCTGTTCAGCCAAATTCTAGCAATCCAAAATACAAAGAGTGGGAAGCGAATAACAGCATGGTTCAGGCATGGTTAATTAATTCCATGGTTCCAGAGGTTGGAGCAAATTTCATGCTAGACAAAACTATGCATGAAATTAATTTGGGAAGCAACAAAGGAGACATATTCATCTCTCCAGAATAAAGCAGTGATTCTCAGTATTGAATCTTTTTTCCATGACTTTCGGCAAAACTCAGTAACTGTTGTTGAATTTACAACACATTAATGAGAAATTGGTAGCAGCTGGATCTTTATGAAGATCTCCTGTGGGGTTGTACCAATGATGTAGTACTGTATCGAAAGCTCAAGGAAGAGCAATGGCTGTTCAAATTTCTACTCAGTACCTGTTTGGGTTCCCTTTTGCAAAACGGTACCATGGTTTTTAACGATGATTTTCTAAAAGATGTGTTTGGCCAAATACAAGTCAAACATAAACTGACTTTTTAAAAAATAAAAAGTGGGTTAAACTATGGTTTTGGAAAAGGAGGGGAAAAGTTACTTTTCCTTTAACAAAATGTGGGTTTTGGAAAATGAGAAGCAAATTTACTCTATGTTATACATCTAAAAGTATTTTTAACCTTTATCATCCAAACAGATTTTTTGTCAAACTTACTTTTACAAAAAAAATATCCAAACATAACAACTTACAACAAACTTACTTTATCTAAACTTCATTTTTACAAACTTCATTTATTTTAACTTAATTTTACAAAATGAAGAACCAAATGGAACCTCAGTCTAAACTCCACCTTTAATGGCTTCAAAGGGAGAATTATGAGTCTAGAAATGCTACCAAGCCTAAAGGAGGTGTTTTTTGCAACTAAACAGAAAGAGAGCAAAAGGAAACTCATTTCAGGAAATCAGCATCTCATAGTGGTGCCTAGTTTGGAATTTGCAGCTTTGGCAGTGAAAGGAGGGTTCAATAATCATCGACAGAAAAGAGGAAACAGGCCTACTTGTGAACATTGAAGCAGAGTAGGGCATACAAAAGATGCTTGTTGGTCTTTGCATGAGAAGCCACCAAACACAAGGCGTAAAACCAGCAGTAGACTCATGACTCAAAATAATGACAAGGGAGTGTCGTTTACTATAGAACAACTACAGATATTACAAAAAATGTTTGGTCGTTCAATACATGTCAAAGAGTAGAGTATTGGACTTGTCGCAAGCACTGGTGAACCAATAAAGGTAATACCTGGGTGTTTGATTCAGGAGCTAATGACCACATGACAAGTGCTTGTGATGCTTCCTGCCTAACTGATTTTAGACCATGTAATGAAGAATATTATGTACTGTGGCCGATGGAAATCAAGTCAAAGTAGAAGGGTTTGGATTTATAAAGATTTCTGATAAATTAATATTTCATGATGTGTTGCTTGTTCCCAATTTATCCTATAATCTGATGTCTGTCCGCAAACTGACAAGAGACTATGATTATATTGTGGTTCTCACAAGACATCAATGTGTGATTCTTTTTTTAGGACAATGAACAAGGGTGGTTTTCTGAAGAACTGGATGACAATTATATGTTGGTTATTGATGAGGATGAGGAAATGGAAGAAGATGGGTTTTATTGACATGGAAACTATAATTGGTCAAGCAAATATTTTGCTGCACGCTGTTGGGAGCTGTTGCTTCTCTTTTACGGAGCTAGATTGATTTCAGTACCAATTATCGAGGCTGATCAAGGATTTTATTGTGGAACCAATAGCATCTTGAAGAGTACCACCCTTACAAGAATACATTTAATTTTTCATGCATGTAGAGTGTTTGGCTTAGCAAAGTTTGGTTGGTTATATTGTATACTGAAATCCGTCTTTCAATGCTGCCTGCAATTTTCTTCATCATCCTCCTAAAGGCAAGCTGCACTAGGTTCAGGCTTGTGATGGTATTTCTTTATTTTGAACCATTTCATTTCCCATATAAAATATGTTGGTAGACTGAAATCGTTCCTGAATATATAACAACCATGATTAACAAAAGGGATAAAGTACAAATCTACCCTCGAAGTTTCTCTAAAGTTACTGCTGGTATCCTAAACTTTTTTTTGGCACAATGTTGCCCTTAAAGTGTTAAAATCGGAGCAATATTGCCCTAACCGTTAAAATCAACAATGTTGACGGTTAACCTACTTACTGGATCACCAACTATACCACATCATCCTACATGGCAATCTATGTGGCATCCTAGTTGGAAAAAATCTTGAAAAATGAAAAAAATGCAAGAAAAATAGAAAAAGTTGTCTAAATGGAAGAATTTAGCCAAAATAAACTAGTTATAACACCTAAAAAGTATTAACTTTTAATCAGAAACCCCAAAAAATATTAAAAATTATTTCAAAAAAAAATCTGACGTGACAGTTTGCGTGGCATCTAAGTAGGAACATATTATAAAATGATCATAATGCCGTTACCAAAAAGACCAACCCCATCGTACCCCATTCAATTAAAATGTACTAACTCAACCCAATTAATTTTGGCATTTTGTCGAAAATCAAAACCCTAATTACTAGAACCTTAATTAAAAATCTCATAACATAATAAAATCAGTTAATAAACACAAAGGAACAAAAAAATATAATCAATTACAACCTCAAGCCATATAACCTATTATATCACTTTTTCAATCTTCTGTTTTCTTCTTTGCTGATGTAATCATTTATCTAAGACAATATAATCGACTACAAACTATTTTCTTCGAGCTTAAGCTCTTCTCCATTTCGATAATTCCAGCAATATAACATCTTATGAGCCTAAAAGCTTCATTTGTTCCCTTTGGTAACCTATTACGTCTTCCTCATAATCTGTTAACAAGGCATTTCTTATTATTCCTCTCTTCTCTAACCTGCGATAATAGGCTTCGATTGCCTTCATAATCTGTTAGCCTTTTATATATAATCTATTATGCCTAAATACAATTGGTTATCTCATAACTCGTCCTTAAAAGTTTCTGAAATCAACTACAAACCGGTTATATCCTCTTGCATAACATGTTAACTTGGTGTTTTTCATTCTTCGTCTTATTGATAATTTGTTACCACCCTCCATATAATCGGTTATGTTTCTTATCTTTCCAAATTCCTTTTTAACCGATTATTCTTAACTCAATTGATTAATAAGCTTATTTTCTTTTTTGTTATTAAAATCAATCAATTGATTTAAACTGAGCTCAATTTATTATGGTGGATATATTACTAAGAATAGTCTTGAATCACACCATAATTGATTAGATTTTCATAGCATAATCGATTAACTTGGTAAAGTGCTTGTAATAACTAATTCAACGGTTAGTTCTTCAAAGTAACGACTGGTTAATTGTACCTAACGACTAATTTGTTGAAACTGTTTTATTTTTTCAACAAATTTATTTCTCAATCAAACACTCTCAACTATACTCTATGAGTTTTGATATAATTATCCACTTTTTCAGAGAGCATTTCTTCATATTAATCTTTTCCTTGTGAAGGAATTCTCTAGGTGATCTAGAGGGGTTGCTAAAGAAAGGATTTCCTTGAGGGGAATTTGTAATTACACTAGGGAAGGTGTGGGAGATAGACAGATTCAAGAATAGAGTCTTTGTTGTACTGTGACTTCACAAGTGCTCAGATTGAACTTGTGGTTATAATGGAAAATCTCAAGTAGGCTGCTTGGGAACTGGATATGGGCCAAGTAGTTGAGCCGAATCAGGATAAATTGTTTGTGTATTGATCTTCATTCATCTCTTTATTATCTCCTCTGTTTGCCCCTATTCTTCGTGCTTCTCTATAACATTGAATTGTACTTTAAAAAGATAAAAATTTTGCATTACCCAATTCATCTCCCCTTTTGAGTGACAAACCAAATCAACAGGATTTTTTTGAAATATTTTTTAATAGTTTTTAGCTCTTTGATTAAAAGTTAATATTCTCTGAATATTAGAATCAATGTATTTTAGCTAAATTCCTCCATTTAGATAACTTTTTCTATTTTTTTACATTTTTTGGGGATTTTTTTCCAACTAGGATGTCACGTGTACTGCCACATGGGATGATATGGAACAATTGGTGATACAGTTGGTGGTACAGTCAGTAGGTTAATGATTAACGTCGTTAATTTTAATAGCCAGAGCAAAATTGTTCCAATTGTGATACTTTAAGGGTAATATTGCGCCAAAAAAAATTTAAAATACTAACAAGAACTTCGGAGAAACTTCAGGGGCAGAATTGCAAACTTTAACCGTTAATAAAATGATTGGAATTTGGACAGCCATTGACGTTTCAACTTTAATACTATTGTGCCGTAGTTCTTCATGCTTAAATTCCATTACGCTTTGCCTGTAACAAACATAAGTTTAGTTAGATCTAAACTTCTACATAGTCTGGCCCTCCATTATTTATTATTTTAGTAGTTATTCATTAAGATTGCCATAGGAATGGGAGGTTTTCAGGCTTATAAAAATTATCTTTCTCAAGGCAAATTAATCAATGATGATACAGAAATCATAAATATTGTTATTCTTCTTTATTGCTTTCCAATAATATGTGTTCTTGGTTTTCTAATTCAACTTAAAAAATTTAACATTCTTGTGCCTAAGTTTTAACAATGTCATTTCAGGAAGGATATTTAGGTTATTTAATAATCAAATTTTGTTATGTTTAAGACTACGATATATAATTTGTGAACTTTTGAGTGTTTAAGTGACATTAATTTTAAATTTTGGTCCTTAAATATTATTTTCTCTTAAATATAAGAGTATTAAATTAAAATCATTTAAGGAAAAGAAAAATTAATATAATTTGTAAAGTGTACAAAGTCTTATAATAATAAGAATGATTAAAAGCTGTTAAAAAGGTCTTTATAATAAAGACTTGATGGAGAATTAAGTTTTTTTTTTAAATATCAAGGATATCTATCTATTCTATATTACAACGTAAAGATCGAAAATATGACGTGTTATATCCACATCGTCACATTGATTATGAAAAATTGTGACTCCAGTACATATTTCAAAAAATATTTGTTTCCTTACATATATTTTTATTTTTATTTTTTAATTTTTTAAAATTTAATATAATAATAAATATATTTACATTATTCCTCCCATTGACTTTCATAAATTTTAAAAGTTTGACTATCCCATGATATTAAATGAGATTTATATAAATCTATATTATGTGAGTTTATTTGTACCATTCAAAGATAATTTTCAATTTTGGAGGGCATGCTCGAAGGTGAGATTGCATCAAATTGTTATTTACAATTTTCTAATGGTTGTTTTCATATTTTTTTAATATATCATCTTCTATACTGTTACGCAATCTTTGCCATCATTTCTTGCCTTTTCTTCTGTGGCTATAAGGACTTTCATTTCTTACTGCTCATTCAATTACTTGATTTGTCAATTTGTGTATTCATTCCTCTCTATAATGTTTCATGCCAATCAATTTGTTATAACATCATTTGCCATCATAATTGCTGCTAAGATCCAATCATCCAATAGTACCTGCTTTATTACTTGAGGAAAACACTGGACCTTGAATAAAAAATATTTTTAGATCATGTTTTTGAATTAAAAATCTAGTTTATCTCAGTTGGAAATATAGTTCATAAACTTGAGAATTTTCAAATGGATCCTGATAGAAAAATATTCTTACTTTTGGGTCCTCATTTATTTTTTTCCCTTCCTGCTTTGAACTATGTTCATGGTCTATTTTTTTTTTTTAATTTTCTTGGGCTATCAGTATTTTTGTGGAAATGGGAGGATATTGTGTAAGTAGTGTACATGCGTTTGCATATAGACGGCAAATATTGTTTCCGTCCGTTAAAAGGTTAAAAACTAAGGTAGCTATTACCCCCGCGGAACCCAGAAGAAAAGCAATTATGTGTTTGAATTTTAATCTCTTTCAGTTTATTATTTTTGTAATTTGTAATTTGCAATTTTATTTCTCCTTTTTTGTCCTGTCCATGTGCTTTATAGATGTTAGGTCACTTTTCATGAGATTTGTCAATATCTTATTTGATATCCTTAAGCTTCTACCATAATAAAGCAAATCTCTACCATTCACGAAACAACGAGACGTTGTGTCAGATAATACCAACTTTCCAAGAATTTAATTTATGGCTTGCTTGGAGGTGTTATGGAGGCCTGTTGCTTGCAAGTGGTAAACTTTCTCCTTTTTTTCGGTTAACTGCAGGTTGCAACTTTGATGGGTCAGGAAACCATGTACAGGGATATTAAACTTGATTGCAGGACTTGGGCTTCATTATTTATAATTATTTGTATTAAAATGTTTCAAACTATAGGTATCTCTCCCGTGCCCAAAAAATTGAATATTATTATACACTCTTTCATATAAATAGTAAAATAACCGTAAATTCAATTTTAACTGCTATATGTATTGGCTGCTTTTATAATTATTAAACTATTGATTAAAAGTTTATTATATTTTAGTTATCAAATTAAATTGAAATTATCATTTGAAATTTAAATTTAAGTAAATGTTGATTGCTTGATTTGATTTTTTTCTCGATTAATTGAAATTTATTATGGTTAATTTGATGTAATTGATATGATTACTAATAAAATCCATTATCATTCCAAAATTCAAACATATCCAATTTATCTATTAATTGATATGATTCCAAATATGAGGATGATTTTAGGCAAGTAAAGTTGATTTGATTACTAATGAAATTTATTATCATTTAAAAATTTAAACATATCCAATCTATTTATTCATGGCCCAAAAAATTATCTATTAATTGCCGGTAACCAAAATGAGTGGATCAACTATAATAAATATTTTTTTTATTTTAGTCCAAATATTAATATTTAATTTTAAATACGAACAAATTACATAATTTATTCCGAAGCCACGTTTGAGAATTTTACTAACTTATAATTTAAGTTGAATAATTTTACTTATTTATTGATAATGGTATGACTGGTGCGACATACTAAAAATACTAATAGTGAGAACATAAAAAAATAGTAATAATGATTATGAATAAATGGTTTGTGGTAAAAAAGAAAGAGAATATGAATAAATAGTTGGAAATGTGAACGGCAATATTTTTTGAACATGATTAGATATTTCAATAAATATTTTTTTGGGGCATAATTTTGTGGGAAAATTATAATGAAGGACTAAATGAAGATAATACTTATTTGGAAAGATTAAAAGACCAAATATAAAAATTTGATTTCAAAAATATCAAGCTGCCCTTATATTTAAAATATTTAATTTCAATTAATACTCATCGCAAAGTGGGTGTCTTTTGTCCAAAATCCTCCACAACTCCTCACACTTTCTTCTAGCCATATGACAAAAGAAATTTAGTCACAGATCAAGAAATATTAAACAAATTAAACATGAAATCAAAGCAATAGATTCCCAATTTTTCCATCTTAACTAAGTTTCTTTAAGAGATAAAAGCAAGCGATCACCAAATTAGTCACAACAGATTTAACATAATACCTAGCTATTTGCATTAAGCCAAGATAGAGGTGTTTGTTAGAAGTATGATAAATTATATAGTATTAAATCATCAAATTATGAACTTACCTAATGTAGAGTTTGAGGATGCCATTGTTGAGTTCTTAGATAAAGATATGTAGGAAGAGGTAAAATACTACAACCGACTTTGCCTCTTAGGTTTGAAAGAAATGGAGAAGAGGAGATTGAGTGCTAGGGTTTTAGAAGAGACTCGTTAAATCTTATATCAATAATTAAACTTTTATAATAGATGAAACTCAATATTATCTTCTTCATCAAGTCAGATTTATGATAGGACATACTGACTTCTAATGGGCTGTCAGTTAGGGTTTCTACCCAAATGGGCTTATGTGTGTGTTCTAACCTATCATAGAATATACACAATTAAACACAAGGCTCAATCCATTTTTAGACTCAATATTTATTACTAAACTAATTGCCTAAATTAATAATTATCTCTTATTAATTAATTGATGCTAATCCATATTAAAATAATTTCCAAAATCCTCCCACTTGGATAGCATAAATTAATTAATTAGAATATACAACACAAAATTTAAACAATTAGCATATATTAAGCCTTTACTAGAATTTAGAAAGTGAAACTACACTAAATCACTGAATCCGTTGGAGAATCAAGTAATAACAATCATGAGATTTCACATTCTGAATGTGACGAAATGAATAATAGATCTTTCATCAGAAAAGTAATAACATAAAATCACTAAGTCCATTAAGGAAACAAGTGACACAAAACGCAATTACAAAAAATCATTGAATCCGTTAAGGAAACAAATGATATAAACGCATCAATAATGTTTTAATGTTTAAACTAAAATAAAGCACATAAAAGATCCAAAACATGAATAAATAAACATCATAGACTCCTATTAAACCAAGGCTACATCAAAAAGACTTAACCATACCAATATTAGTTACATGTTCTAGAAAAACTTTTATGGGTAAGCCTTTAGTTAATAGATCTGCAAGCATACGATCACTAGATATGTGAACTTTACAAGTCTGAGATTCAATAATCTTCTCTCTAACAAACAGAAGTTTAAGATCAAAATGCTTGGTACGACTGGAATTCCTGTGATTCTGAGAGAAGTGTACAACAGAAGAATTATCACAAAATATGGTCAGAGGTCATGATATTAAATCAACCAAACGCATGCCAGATATCAACTTCCTCAACCATACAACCTGACAAGTGGCTTCATAGCAAGCAACATATTTTGCTTCCATGGTTGAGGTAGCTGTAAATGTCTGTTTGACACTTTTCCATGAAACAACTCCTCCACACATCATAAAGATGTATCCAGAAGTTAATTTACGATCATCTACAGAAGATGCAAAATCAGAATTTGAGTACCCAACAACCTCCAACAAATCATATTTTCTATATGTCAACACATAATTTTTGGTACCCTGAAGGCATCTCATGTCATTCTTAACAACTGTCCAATGATCCATACCAGAATTGCTCAAATATCTACCGAGTACACTAATAGCAAATGCTATATCAGGATGAGTGCATACTTGTGCATACATCAAACTACCAACAGTGGATGCATAAGGTTTCTTGTCATCTTTGCCCTCTCAACATCATTTTGAGGCCATTGTGATTGAGATAATGTATCTCCTTTCTGAGTAGGTGCAGGATTAGAGGAACAAGTATCCATACCAAACTTCTTAAGCACTCGTTCAATATAAGTTGCCTGAGACAAACCCAAAATGCCACAGGTTCTATCGCGATTAATCTAAATCCCAAGGACGAAGGAGGCTTCAGCAAGATCCTTCAAATCAAAGTGGCATGATAATATATATTTTGTCTCTTTCAAAAAATTCATTGAGTTGCTGGCTAGTAGGATGTCATCCACATAAAGCACCAAAATGACAAAGTTGCTTCTGTCAAACCTTTGATAAATACACTGATATGAAGTATTCTCAATGAACCCCAAAGAGGTGACAACTTCATCAAACTTCAAATACCATTGCCTAGAGGCTTGCTTCTGCCCATAAATAGATCTTCGGAGTTTAGACACTAAATGCTCTTTACCGGACTCAACAAAACCATCAAGCTAAGTCATGTAAACTTCTTCATATAAGTCTCCATTCAAAAAAGCTATCTTCACATCCATTTGATGAAATTCAAGGTCAAGCTGTGCAACTAGAGCCATCACTATTCTAAAAGCATCTTTTGTGGACATAGGAGAAAAAGTTTCTGAGTAGTCAATACCCTCTCTTTGATTGTAGCCTTTTGCTACAAGTTTGGCTTTATACCTTTCAATTTCACCAGTAGAACTACTTTTGGTCTTGAATACACATTTACAACCAACTGGTTTCAATCCCTTGGGTAACTCAACGAGTTCCCACACATGATTACGATGCATAGAGGTTATCTCATCTTTCATGGCCTTCAACCATTTAAAAGATTGAGGATCTAACATTACCTATTGGAAAGATACAAGATCGGTCCCATTAATATCATCTAACTCAAATTCCTAGAAATAGACCAAATAATCATTTGGTATTGCAGGTCTGCGGGCTCTCTGAGATCATCTCGATCCAACTAGTTCATCAATGCATGTGGAGGGTGGAATTTCATCATTCTCATTTGTTGAATAAGGAATCACAGTAGGCATAGGCAAGAGGGTGCTTTCATCGCATAAATTTATAACCCTAGATGTAGAACTACCACTATTCAAGTCACCCTCAAAATAAAATGCTCGATGAGATTCAATTACTTGGGTAGTATGACCCAAGCAATAAAATCTACACCCTCTTGATCCTGTACAATATCCGACGAAAAAACCACCGATTGTTCTGGAATCCAACTTCTTCAACTGAGGATTATATGGTCTCACTTCCACTCTACAACCCCATACTCTAAAATGTTTCACACTAGGTTTCTTTCCAAAATAAAATTCATATGGTGTTTTTGGCACTGACTTACTAGGCACCAAATTTAAAATATAAATTGCAGTCTTCAATGCATCACCCCATAAGAATTATGGTAATGTGAAGTGACTCATCATGCTTCTAACCATGTCCATAAGGGTGCGATTACGTCTTTCTGCAACCCCATTTTGTTGAAGGGTTCCAGGCATTATATACTGAGCTTCAATACCATGTTGCTGCAAAAATAAAGCAAATGGACCCAGATTTTGACCAACCTCAGTATATCCCCCATAGTACTCTCCACCCCTATCAGACCTAACACATTTGATGGTTTTACTAGTCTTTAATTCAACTGCAGCCTTAAAATTCTTACAGGCATCTAAAGATTGTGATTTCTCATGTAGAAGATCAATACATCCATATCTAGAGTGGTCATCAATGAAAGTAATAAAATGCTTGAATCCGCCCAAGGTGTAATGGGTCCACTTATATCGGTGTGAATTAGGTCTAAAATATTCTTAGACCTATTTAGCCCCTTGGTTCTAGCTCTAGTGGGAAGTTTTCCCTTGATACAATCAACAAAAGTCTCAAAATCTGAGTAATCTAAATTTTGCAACACACCTTGCTTAACCATTCTCTCCAATCTATCTTTAGAAATATGGCTCAAACATCGATACCACAACATCAAAGATTTTTCATTAATTCTTTCACGTTTGTGTCTAATCACAACATTAACAGGAGTACTAGAATGTTCAACAAGTTGATTATTTAAATTCAAATGGTATAAACCATTACATAATGTAGCAGAGCCAACAATAATAGAATTAAAATAGATACCAGTCTTTGTATTCCCTTGCCAAAAGACATAACCACAAGTATCTAAAACAGAAGTAGAAATCAAGTTCCTTCTTGCAAAAGGCACATAAACCACATTATTCAAATTCAAAACATGTCCTAAAGGTAAACATAAAGAGATCGACCCTATAAAATCTACTACTACTCTACTGCCTGCTATTCCCAAGATAGTCTTCTCTCCTTCACTTGGGATCTGTCTGTTGTTAAGCCTCTACAAAGAGTTTACAACATGAACCATTGAACTACTATCCAACAACCAAAATTCATAAGATTATTCAACACTATTAGATTCAAAACACATTAGAGCTAGAGGGGCAGAAAATATACCTTCCTTCTCACGTTTATTCTTCAACTTATAACATTCAAACACCTTATGCCCAGGTGCTTTACAATAATTGCACTTACCCTTGAATTTCTTTTGTGCTCCTTTATCATTCTCTCCACTCTTCTTGAACTCAGGTTTGCCAGGTTTCTGTGCTTGTGGTTTCTTTCCCTTTCTGTCATTGCCACTTGACTTACTCTCATAACCACGAGATATATGATTCACAAATGGTGGTTGAGAATTGTTTTTTCTTATTGCCTCTTCTTCTTGAGTCACAATTGATATCATCTGGTCCATTGACCACTCTGCCTCTTGCAAATTATAAGAGGATCTCAAGAATGAATTCTCAGATGGTAGTGATTGAAGAACTCGATAAACCAAAGTACCATCTCCCAGATCAATTCCATGTGATTTCAGCTTATTATAATAATGAATCATCTTCATAATATGGTCTCTAACACCTGATGTTCCATCATGCCGAGTGTTGTCAAGTAGTGAAAGATAATAGGCCTTCTGGGTTTTATCAAGTTTCTTAAATTTTTCACCAATGGCTTTTAGGTACTCTATTGTTGTTTCCTTGTCTAGGATGCTTTCTCTGATCCCCTTTTTAATAGTGTATTTAATCACAGCTAGGCAAATTTTGTTTGACTCATGCCATTGTTTATGCTATTTCTTGTCTGCTGCACTAGACTCAGATGTAGGTTCTATCGGCTTAGGCTCTCTAAGTGCCAAATCTTTCTGAGCAATGATCAGATATATGTTCAAAGACTCTTTCCAATCATCATAGTTTGTCCCATTAAGAGTCTTAATCACAGATAGTTGCTGAAAAGCAGAAACTGAAAGAAACAAAAAATTGGGAGGTATTAATTATGTGTGCACAACATAATCATAAACAAGACTCCCAATTAGTTTTTGGTTATAGCAACTATATAACAAAAGAATTTTTTTTTATTTTTAACATATATACTAACTATATACTCATAAAAAGAATTCATACAAAAATGTATTCAATATAACCATATCGTTAGGATACAAGAAATATTATAACAGACACTTCATGGTTGAACCCACGTTGAGTGAGTATCCACCTATTAAGTGTATAAATATTAACATCAAATTCTTAAACACCAATGAGGCCTATAAAGAAGGTTATATATATATTAACAAAATTCATGGAAAAAACAAATACTTAAAGGTTCTTAAATTTATTCACATTCCTATGCTTACAATTAGAGAGAGTGATTAAACACCATTGAACATAATAATATGTAGTAAACTCACAAAAATTTTCCAGGCGCAAATTCATCATAAAAGATATATTTTCCATGTCAAATATATTTTTAAAAAATTATAATATAATTTTCTAGACCACAAAAAATTCCTAAAAAATTCATTAAACAGAAAATAAAATTCTAGGGGACCAGAACCAAGTAGGGGCCAAGGGAACACACGCATCATTTGCACGCGCCTATACTCGCGACTGGGCTTGGCTGAAGCTGGTCATCTTCTTCCTAGCTTCAGCTACGCGCTACAATGGTGGACGTTGGCCATTGTTGTGTCTCAAAGCTTCGAATTGTGCCAATTCGAATGTAATGATGCCAGAAAACAGTACTATGCATCATTCTTAACAATATCCATGATTCAATCAAGTTTATTAACAAAGAGAATGCGAAAAAACATCACTCCAAAATCAACAAACCCCAACTCTTTGATGCATCTAATGTAAAGTTTGGAAATTCAATTAAATACATAAAAAACATTCTGATACACCACACAAACAATAACCCCATGTCAATTACACATATAGAAGTCAAATTTTAATAATCCCAATTCCTAGGGCTTTGAACACACAAAATTGGGTTTTTTTAGTATTTTATTGACAAAGTAACAAATTTAAGAAGGAATTATATGTTTATATATTAACTTAATCATACTCCTAACTTTGCTATGATACCATATGTTAAAAGTATGACAAATTATATAGTATTAAATCATCAAATTATGACCTTACCTGATGTAGAGTTTGAGGATGTCATTGTTGAGTTCTTAGATAAAGATTTATAGGAGGAGATAGAGTACTACAACCGATTTTGCCCCTTAGGTTTGAAAGAGATGGAGAAGAGGAGATTGAGTGCTAGGGTTTTAGAAGAGACTATCATTAAATCTTATATCAATAATTAAACTTTTATAAGATGAAACTCAATCTTATCTTCTCTATCAAGTCAGATTTGTGATAGGACATACTGACTCCTAATGGACTGTTAGTTGGGACTTCTACCCAAATAGGCTTATGTGTGTGTTCTAACCTATCACAGAACACACACACCAAAACACAAGGCTCAATCTGTTTTCAGGCTTAATATTTATTACTAAACTAATTGCCTAAATTAATAATTATCCCTTATTAATTAATTAATGCTAATCCATATTAAAATAATTTCTAACAGTGTTTATATAAGAAATTATTGCAGTGGTAATCAGATAGATGAAAATACTACATTCTAAAATGCCTCAAACAAACTAAACTAAATAAAAAAAAAATTGCACAAATTTGGAGAATGAAGAAGGAGCACACGGGCGGTGGTTTTTGCAGCACTTGAAGTGTTGACCTAATCAATTAAGAGAAGGGAAGGCTGGGTCATCGACAATAAGGGAAAACAGGAGAGGAAAATGGTGAGAATATTAAGGGGTCACTTGGTATACTTCTCGAGAAGTAGCTTCCCAGAAAGTATACTTTCTAGAAAGTTAACTACATGGGAAGTATCTATATAACTTGCTTAGTTTATTTTAAGTTTTCGGAAAGTTTCAATTATATTTTAAAATAAATATACTATATTTTTATATAAAATACAAAAATAACCTTTTTATTAAGAAAATGGATTAACGAATTAAGGACATTTTTTGAAAAATCATTGTAAGATACTCGAGAAGTAGAACTTATCAGGGTTTACTCCGAAGTTAAGCCCAACTTCCGGGGGTACTTCCAATTTTTTTTTAAACCAAGCAATACTAGTTGCTCTACTTTCCAAGAAGTTGAAATTTTCCTCCTTACTTCCCTCATACCAAGCGACCTCTAAGATTTAATCAGACATTTTATTATACAAGAGTAGTTAAGTATTTTTAAATTAAATTTTAATATTTGGTCCTTCTAGACAATTACAACTTTTAAGGCTCTTTAAAATAAATATCAACTCCTTTTAGTCATTGTGAACATAATTTTCCTTAATTTCATTTACCATGTTTATTTTATGTAAGTACTAAAAGTTTTCCCCACCGATAACCAAAGACTAATCCTTTTGAGGTATAGAAATCATTAAAGTAAACTTTATCTTTTTCAATAAAATATTTTTTATACACATGGTTAAAGATTAAATTTAAGACAATGTACTTAAGAGACATAACTGTGTCAAACCTTATTGGTTTTATTTCATTTCTTTTACTTAAGAGTTTGTGTATTGTTGGGCTCTACTATCCAAGACAAATGCTCATGCCTGGTCAATTATATTTAGTTGGGTAAGTTATATTTAGTTGTGACAAAGTAAGAAAGGCTTGAAAATTATTATTCTTGATTGTGAAGGAAAAGCTAACTGATACAATGAACAACCAATGCTTTATAGGGAAGTTTTTAGTAACTTTAAAATGTTTTTTGGGCATTCAAACATCAATAGATTAGTCTATAGTTTTTTTTCAACGGTTAGTTTGTATTGGTAATTGGTTTACTTTATAATATTTTTTTCATTTGTTGACAGAAATATGCAAATTATTAATATAATATTTATGAAAATTAATCATTTATTAAAAAAAATATGAACATAATGGTATTGATTTATAATTATGGTATATTATATGCTATATAATTGGATTTATACATAATTGGAGTTCCCTATGCATATTGCAGAGCAAGGAATTGAATACTAGTTTCCAAATAATGTCTTTTTTTTTCTTTGCTAGAGTTACCAAAGGATGTCGAACACTATATTAAGTTATTCTTTTATTCCTTTAACAATGAGATGAATATGATTCTCCATAATTGTTTTCTGTTTGTTATGAAAATCAAGAAAAGCAAGTTACAAAGCAAAACATGAGAGATAAACAAGAGAATAGAGATGAACAAGAAAAAAAAGATATGGAGAAGATAGAGTAGAGAGTTTTTTTATATTCATTTTAAATGTGTCAACACAAGGTACATGATATCTGTTTATAGGCTTCTAACTATTAAAGACTTATATAAGGGTTACAAAAATATAAATAAGAATATAATGGAATAATATTACACATTTGTAGGTTATATCATATTAATTATGAAAACCCCTAAAAAGTCATTCAATAGAAATTTTATGGAGTGTTGGACATTAGCATTAGGGAGGTTATGAAGTTTAAGACATTAAAGGTCGAGAACACTAACAATTGAGAGTTATGGGCATCCACACAATTTTTATAATATTTACAATACTCCTCCTTGAATAACTATAACAAAATTGTGCCTCGTTAAAAACTTATTAGGAAAAATCCAGTGGGATAAAAACTTGGTGAAGGAAACATAGTACATAATATTGAAGCTGCCTTATTGAAAATTTTATTAAGAAAAGCCCAACAGGACAAAAATTTGAAAAGGAAAAAAGAGTACAGCGTAGCATATACTCTCCCTGATGTCAACATCACTTTATATCTCTAAATTGACACATCCCAATTTTATCTATCAACTTTTCAAATGTTGTAGTTGGTAGTGCTTGGTAAAAAAATCTACAAGATTATCAGAAGATCATGAGTGAAAAAATTTTTTGATAAAATATGCTTCATTAAATCTTCTTTTATATATTCTCTTTTTAACTGAGTTATGTATGTTCTATTATCTTCATATAATATTGTTGGAATCTTTTTCTCAAGAAGTAGATCACACATCTTTAGAATGTACTGGATTATTGACCTTAACTAAACATATTCTTGACTTATTTTGTGCACTGCAATAATCTTTGCAAGACTTGATGAGGTAGCCACCAAAGTTTGTCTTGTTGAGAGCCAAGATATAGCTATGCCTCCACATGTAAATAAGCATCATGTTTTGGGACCAAACTTTGTGTGAATCAAATAAATACCCTACATCTGCATAGCCAATCAATTATGATCTAGATTCAATTGAATAAAATAACCCCATATCAACAGTCCTTTTGAGATATCGAAATATATGTTTAATTCCATTCTAATGTCTTCTTGTTGGAGAAGAATTAAATCTTGCTAATAAATTTACAACAATTGCAATATCAAGTCGCGTTGAATTAGCAAGATATATTAATACACTTATAGCTCTAAAATATGGTACTTCATGACTAAAGAGTTCTTTTCATTTTCTCAGGGGACAAAAAGGGTCTTTATTTACAACAAGCAATCTTACAACTATTGAGATAATTAATGAATGTACTTTATTAATGTAAAATTACTTTAAAATTTTTTCAATATAAGATGATTAATGAAAAAAATTTCATTTGTCAAATGTTCAATTTGTAAACCAAGACAAAATTTTATTTTTTTAGGATCTTTCATTTCAAATTCTCTCTTCAAACAATCAGCTGCATTTTTAGGTGAAATGTAAGATTCAGTAATTCTCTTTAGGTTAGTAAATGCATCTAGCAATCGATTTGCAATATTCTACAAATGAATTATTTTTTATACTTCTAATTCACGTTGTTTTGTTCAAGATTTATGCACAATAATGACGATGTATTCCAAGTAATTTCTCTTTCCAGTTGTTGGTTATCTCCCACTAACATTGGGAAAATTGTTTCATCAAAATGACAATCGGCAAATCGTGCCGTAAATAAATTTCCTGTTAATGGTTTAAAATACTTTATTATGGAAGGAGACTTATAACTAACATATATTTGCAACATTTTTTAAGTGCCCATCTTTGTACACTATGGTGGAGTAATATGAACATATACCTCACATCCAAAAATTTTAAGATGGGAAATATTCGGCTCATGACCAAAAGTTAATTGCAATTGGGAGAATTTATGATAACTCATTGACATGATATGAATGAGTGCTACTGCATGTAAAATTGTATATCCCCATATTGAATTGTGAAGCTTTGTTCTTATTAGTATTGGTTTAACAATTAATTGGAAGCGTTTAATAAATAATTCTACAAAACCATTTTGATTATACATATATGCAACAGATTTTTCTATTATTAATACAGTTGACAAGCAATAGTCATTGAAGGCCTATGATGCAAACTCACTAGTATTATCAAGATAAATTATCTTGATTGCATAATCTGAAAACTGTGTTTTTAATCAAATTATTTAAGTAATTAATCTAGCAAATATTAAATTATGAGTTGATAATAAGCACACATGTGATCACCTTATAAATGTATCTATTAAAATTATAAAATATTTAAATGTTTTACATGATGAATGAATAGGCCCACATATTGCTTTGAATACATTTCAAAAAGTAAGGGATTCAGCCTTAACCTTAGCTAATGATGACCTTATAATTAATTTACCTTGAAAACATACAGTATATAAAAAATCTCTAAACTTAAGAATCTTTTGGTTTTTCAATGGATATTTATGTGAATTTTCAATAATTTTTCCTATCATAGTTAATCCGGGATGACTTAACTAATCATGCCAAATGATAAAAGTATTTCCATTAGTAAACTACTAGTTTAGTGTGGTATTTGTTTTGATTGTATTAATATATGCATAGTACAAACCAGATAATAAAGCAAGTAATTTTTCCAAAACATGATTCCTTCCAAATACAATAACTGTAATTTGTAGATATTTAATATTTTTTCATTTATAGTTTTAATATGATATCTATTTCGACATATATTCTTAAAACTTGATAAATTTCTTAAAAAATTAGTAGAGAACAATATATTTTCTATGATAAACTTGATCTCATTAGGTAATATTAAATTAATATTAAATTGCTCTTCTTTCAATTAATTTTGAATTACATATTATATTATTAACACTATATTATTAACACATGCATAACTTGTTAAATGAGAAAAATATTTTTTATCTTTGAGTATGATATGTGTTGTAGCACTATTCATAAGACATATGTCTTTATTATTGTGCCAACCAAATGATGAAAGATATCTATTTTCTTTATCAAAGAAAAGAAAATACATTATAAGACATAATTAGAAGAAATAAAATATATGACAAAATAAGAAAATTACATATTGTGCAATATAGCCCTTATTATAAGGAAAATATAAAAAAAAGACATAAATCCAAACATTCTAATTATTTTTTATTCACAATTTATCTAATCATGATTTTCAAAGGAGTTACTTATTTCTAAATGAGTCATATCAGCACCATTAATATTAACGGATCCATCAAGGTAATTAAGATCATCATTTTTATATGCAAAATTTGCCTCCATATAATCATTTTGATAAGTCAAATTTGTTTCTACATATTTCCCCTTTTTTTTGATATAGGCTTGATAAATCTTTACTAAATGGTCAGGTGTAAGAAAGGTACGTGACCAATACCCTTTTATAACACATTTAAAAAATTGACTTTTCTGTGATTTTTGGAGGGTTACTTGGACCACTTTTGTCTTATCTTTATACTTCATTATTTTTTTTTCTTTTAGTGTTCATTTTGATTATACCACGACTACCATGAAAACTGCAATTATTGTGCCTCCTACCACAACCATGCCATGGCTACGATCACGATGGTGACTATGACCATGGTA
Organism: Adenanthera pavonina; assembly: GCA_026686845.1. Taxonomy (NCBI): domain Eukaryota; kingdom Viridiplantae; phylum Streptophyta; class Magnoliopsida; order Fabales; family Fabaceae; genus Adenanthera; species Adenanthera pavonina. The sequence goes on from JAIVEN010000037.1 coordinate 1,940,608, forward strand.
ATTGTTACACATTATCACATTTGCTTTAGGGAATGGAACATACCCTGTGCGACGAATCTCATGATTTTTCATTAATATCTTAATATTTTGTTTAGCCACAAATACATGTGATTAATTTCGGATACTTTTTAAAAAATTTTCATGATATTGCTGCTACAGGAGCATATTTAAAGCATTAAAAGTTGAAAAGTTTTTTTTTCCAATAAGTTCTCATCAGCTATTTTTTCACGACATAATTTCAATTGAGAAGTTATTTTAAAAACTGCTGAATTATAATTATTAACAGTTTTAAAATCTTGCAAATGAAAATGTATTCATATATAATGAGCTTTGGGCAAAATCACCATTTTTTATGATCTTTCCTTTCTTTCAGATTATTCCATATTCAAGCGGATCAAATATTCAACTTTCAATTCTTCATACAATTGATGATGAAGGAAAATCATTGCCTTAGCTTTATCTTAATTAATTGTCTCATTTTCCGATAAAATTACATCTCTTAGGTCCTTAGCATCTAGGTAAATTTCAGCATTTAACACATAAAATAAATAGTTTTTTCACATTATGTGAACTTAAATTTGGTAAGATTTGCCATGAATTAAATTAAAACAATAATGAGAATTAAATTTGATTTTAAAAGTTAATATATAGATAAAATATGAAAAAATGCATAAAATAAAATATAACCAACTCTAAAATTGATCAAGTGATCATATATATTAAATTGGAGATTTACACAAATTATATATTATGAGTTCTAAACGAATAATAGTTACTACATATTAACTAATGATGGTGAAAATAATCTTCCAAAAGCAACAAAATTTTATGAAATTGAAAGAGAAATTTAACAAACAAGATGGCAATTTAGAAATACAACAACAAAATTGAATCTACACACTAAATTATATCTAAAAAAACAACTAAAGAACATTTATGTTGTTTTTCACCATGCTAAAGTGATAATATAATGATAATAATGCTTTTGAAACTAAAGAAAATTACAATTATATATATATTTTCAAATGAGATGATCATAACATATTGATAAAATTAAATCCAAAACAAAGAAGGAGGAGGAGGTAGAGAAGAAAGAAAAAAAAAACTTGAGAATATAAATTTGACTAAGAAGAGCCAAATTAGATAATTGAATGTTAGAATTAATAGATGTTACATTGGTTATTTTTACATATAATATAACAAAATAATAAAACATTATAAAAAATATACCTCAAATTTTTGAATAATTCGTACTGATAACGTGTTATGAAAATAAAGAAAAGTAAAAGTGATTAACAAAAGAATAGAGATGAATAAGATAAGAGAGATATGGAGGAGTTATGATGCACATATATGATACAAGTATCAAATATAATGCGTATATAATACAACGATATAACTAAATCTAAAAATATAGGATATGATATTTCTAAAATATGCATGTATAAAATAAAAAATAATTCATAAAACACTAGAAATATAATTGCAATAAAAAAATATAAACTAGGAACAAAACACTTAAAATTTTTTAATAATATTGAATACTAAAAGCACAATACGAAATTGAAAATAGTTAAGAAAGAAAGCAATAACATTAAATTCTATGGGAATACTAAGAGTATAAGTAGATAAAAAATAAAAGAAATTTATTTAGATTTTAGATAAAAAATATATTTTTATTATAACAAATATAACATAATATTTTTTGAGTAGTTTTTGTGATAAAAATAATTTTTAATTTATAAATAAATATAATATTTATTTTAATTTCTAAAAAAATGTCATATCTAAAAAGTATCAAATCGATAAGTATCAAACTGTATTGATCTAGATTCAATATGTATCAGATATATATTGAAAATTAAATTTTTATTTTTAATAAAAATAATAAATTGCATATCTCTTAAATACGTATCACGGCGCGTATCGGCATAGGAGAAGTATTTGATACAAATATATCAAGTAATTTGAAATATCAGTGTATCATAATGGAGGAGATAAAGTAGAAAATTTTTTCGTGTTCACTTTAATTGTGTTAACACAAGATACACGCTCTTTATTTATAGACCTCAAACTATTAAAGACTCATATAAGGGTCACAAAAATATAAATAAAAATATAATTGTATAATATTATATATTTGTATGTTACATTGTATTAATTATGAAAATCCACTAAAAAGTCATAAATGGAAATGTTATGGAAAGTAGGACATTAATATTAAAAAGATTATGAAGTTTAAAACATTAAAGATAGATGATATATGGCCAGTTTAACAATATTTTCTGTTTTATTGTTCTTAAAACAATTCTGTAAAACTGTTTTCGAGAATAAGTTTTAAAAACAAGAAAATAAAAAAAATTATTTAAATAATTATTCTCAAAATCATAACTAGTGAGTGATGAATGAGTTATTCAAAATTTATAACTTTACCATTAATAAGGTGTGTGTTTTTCATCTTTTTTTGTGTTTTCAAGAATAAAAACTACAAAATACCTTAAAGTTGTTTTGAATTTTTTGTTATTTTATTTTTCTATTTTCACAATAATTTATAAAAAACAGATTTATCAAACACGTTTTTTTATTTTTCTATTTTTAAAAATAAAAAAAATTATTTTTAAAAACAAAACCAAACATGCCCATATTTTCTCGCTGGAATTGACATAATTTTTATAATATTACAATTACAATTTACAATAAAAAACGGAAATCCTTCCTCGAGAAATCTGTGGAAACTCGGAATAGGCAAAGCTTTCCGCGTTTCTTAGCATAGGACGATGTTCTGATTGCTAGTTCGCCACAATTATCGACGGATAATTCCAGACTTCTAATTCCCAGTATCCGAATTTCGATAGAGATCCGCAGCGAGGTCGCCAGTGTTCCCAGATGGCTCTGAATCCTCAACTGTTTCCTAATGGGGTGCCCGTTCCTTTTATGCACGAGATGTTTGTCTTGGCCAGAGATGGCGTTGAGTTTGAGGTCGATAAGATCCCTGGGTGCGTATGTCTTGATTCTCGAACATTAAGTTGCCATGGTTTCATTCATTTTCTTTCTGAATAATACGAATGAAGTATACGGAAAGGGTTTTTGTCGGGATCTGACAACATCATGGAAGGGTATATGTATTTGCTCAAGTTTCTTCTACTTTTTTCTTTTGGGGAATGTGTACACGCACAAATTACCGCCATTTTTCTTGAATCTTAATCCTTGCTAAGGCGTGATCCTATTTTTGTAAACCTTTCACAGCGTCAGACCGTTGTGAAATAGCTGGCTTTGATATCAAACAGGCACGAAAAAGCAGGGACCAAAGAAAGGAGTTTGGAATTATTGGGCTACATGGCTTGGAGTGCATCCTACTTCTGAAGTCCCTGGACAAGAAGTTGGAAACCCCAAATAGAAACTAATTTTAATCTGAGTTTCATCCCTTGGCTTCCAAACCTGTGCTAACATGATTTTATGGTCCTTATTAATGAGTTATATGCTATAACATCTATTAATAATTTACTATGACTTATTTGATATTTATGGTGGGGATGACTACGGGATTGGCTACATCATCTGCCTTTAGCAAAGAAGTGCTGGCATGCCTCTTTCTTCTTGTTCTTTGTATGGACAGCAACCACTGGTCCTCATTCCTTAAAGGGAATCTATTATTTATGCTTCAAATTCTCGAGCATTGCTTCAAAGTAACCTTGAATTCCTTGAAGTAGATTGATAACTAGAACATAGAGACCCATTGATTTGGATGACAGTTGATAAAAGACAGTAGATAAAGCAATGTCTTTTTTCTCTGGAAAAAAAAATAGGTCCTTCGTAAATTGATAACTAGAACATAGAGACCCATTGATTTGGATGACAGAGTTGATAAAAGACAGTAGATAAAGCAATGTCTTTTTTCTCTGGAAAAAAAAAATAGGTCGTTCTTAAAATGCCAATCCAGTATGGTAGTTTAGGACTGTAAACTCTGATTGGCAGGTTGCTTCTAGCTAGCTTAGCCTTTTCATTACATCTTCATGTGCCTCTTCCTGCAAATTATTATGTTTAGACTGGCCTTAAGTTTACAACCAAATTCCATTCTAGAAACGGCAATTGTCAAAAAAGCATCATTGACCAGTGGTGGGAAATTCAATAGTACTAATGGAATATTGGGAAGGCACATTGGAAATATTATAAGGAAAGGATGATATGAGTACTTACTAGTGAATTGGAGATTATCACTTTGCACCCTGTTAGGACCCTTACAATCTCTTCAGAACAGATCATAAAATGTGCTCTATAGAGGACAGGCTTACACAAGAATATAAATGAAATGCTGAAATAAAATCTTCCTGATACAAGTACAACATCCTAATTTATGCAAGCGTACAGAACACACAAAAGCGACTGAGATACTTCTGCTATTAAAATCTAACGGGCACAAAAACCAAAAAAACTTTGTAAACATGAACTGTTTTATTCTTAGATGATCAGAAAGCACATAGAGTTCTCCTATTTATACTAGTTTGAGGGGGTTGTTTCATTAATCTAGCATTCAAACTATAATCTAAAATTGACGGGAGTTAACAAAATAAAGAGGAAAGTTACACCAAAATAAAATGGGGGTTACTGCAAGGAATTGAAGAGGGAGTTATGGAAATTATGAAGGAAGTTATGGGGGGTTATGATAGGGGGTTATAATCCGTTTCATTCTCCCCGGGTTAACTGGGACTCGTCCTCGAGTCAAATTCGGCTTCATCGTCAAAGTACGAAGTTAAATCAGCAACATTAAAGGTGGCAGAGACTTCATAAGCACCTGGCAGTTTCACCTTATAGGCAAAGTTATTAATCTTATGCACGATCTTGAATGGACCATCAGCTCTAGGAGACAACTTGGCGTTGGGTTGTTCAGGAAAACGTTATTTTCTGAGATGTATCCAAACCAAGTCTCTAACATTAAAGATTTGTTGCTTCAGATGCTTGTCTCGTTGTGTCTTGAGTTTGAAATTCTGCTTCTGGATTCTTTCACGAACTTGTTCATGTAACTTCTTGATTTCCTTAGCCCTTTGATCTGCGTCAGAACTATACTGCTACTTATCAAGTGAAGGGGTCAAGGCTAGTGGACTAAGGGGACAAGTGCCGTAAACAACTTCAAACGAACACTTCCCAGTTGCTTGATTAACAGAATTATTGTAGGCAAATTCAACTTGAGCAAGAATGAGGTCCCATTGCTTCAAATTCTTCCCCACAAAACTTCGAAGAAGATTGCCCAGAACTCTGTTAATAACTTCAGTTTGACCGTCCGTCTGTGGATGACTAGCGCTGCTAAATTGGAGCTTAGTTCCCATCTTCTTCCATAGCGTCCGCCAAAAGTGGCTGAGAAACTTGACATCACGATCAGAGGTGATAGTCTTAGGAATGCCATGGATACGGACAATCTCTTTGAAGTACAAATCTGCAACTTGAATTGTGTCATTAGTCTTCTGGCATGGAATGAAATGGGCCATCTTTGAAAATCGATCCACAACAACCATGATGGAATCTTTTTGTCTGTGTTCGGGGTAAACCAAGAACAAAATCCATGCTCACATCTTCCCATGACGCTTCTGAAACCGGCAGTGGCATGTATAATCCTGTATTTTGTTCCTTGGTCTTAGCCAAATGACATATTCAGCATCGCTGTATATGCCGGTTGACATCTCGTTCAAGCCTTGATCAATAGAAATTCTCTTTGACCAGATCAACTGTCTTGTCTCTGCCAAAATGACCAGCTAATCCTCCATCGTGAGCTTCCCAAATTATCGCCTCCCTCAAAGAACCCTGAGGAATGCATAGGATTTTACCTCGGAATAGAAACCCATCATGTCGGTAATACTGGTGGAATGATTGATTGGTAGTAGCTTCCCACACTCCACGGAAATCAGGGTCATCCTGGTACAGCTCATTGACAAAGTCAAAACCAATAACTTTGGACTGCATTGTTGTTAGCAAAACATGTCGACGGCTAAGAGCATCAGCTACAGAGTTTAAAATTCTAGCCTTATGCTTAATGAGGAAGGGATAAGACTGCAAGATTTCACTCCAATCGGTATGTTTGCGGCTGATCTTTTGTTGAGAGTTCAAATACTTTAGAGCTTCATGATCTGAAAAAGTATGAACTTTTTGTTCAGGAGATAGTGACTCCAATGTTGCAGAGCTTGGATAATGGCATAGAATTCTTTATCATAAGTAGAATACCTGAGTTTGACATCATTGAGTTTCTCACTGAAAAGGGCAATGGGATGGCCTTCCTGGCTTAAGACAGCACCAATTCCAGTGTTGGAAGTATCATAGCTAACCTCGAACACCTGGTCAAAATTTGGAAGCGCTAGGACGGGAGCTTCAGTCAACCCCTTCTTTAGCTCCTCAAAACTCCTCTGAGCTTGCTTCGTCCACTCAAAATTTGTCTCCCTTGGTGCAATCTGTAAGGTGTGCTGCAATAGAGCTAAAATTGCGGATGAACCTCCTGTAGAAAGAAGCTAATGGCTTTAACTTTACTCGGATCAACTCGAACACCTTCTGCAGTGATGATGTACCCCAAGAAACCAACTTCATTGGCGAGAAAGGTGCACTTCTTTAGATTGGCAAAAAGCTTTTGGTCTTGCAGCGCTTGCAAGACTTGCCGTAAGTGATTGAAGTGTTCTTCCTGACTCTTGCTGTAAATAAGAATGTCGTCAAATTAAACAACAACAAATTTGCCAGTGAAGGGTTGCAATACTTGATTCATCAGGCGCATGAATGTGCTAGGGGCATTGGTCAGTCCAAAAGGCATCACATTCCACTCATACAAGCCATCTCTTGTCTTGAAGGCGGTCTTCCATTTGTCTCCTAGTCGAATCTGAATTTGGTGATACCCACTACGAAGGTCAATCTTGGAAAAGGTAGTGGCACCATGCAGTTGGTCTAACATGTCATCGAGCCGGGGTATTGGAAACCGATACTTGATAGTAATTTTGTTAACAGCTCGACAATCGATGCACATTCTCCAACTCTCATCTTTCTTGGGCACTAGCAAAATAGGTACAGCACAAGGGCTAATACTTTACCGAACCAGCCCTTTTTTCAGCTGCTCTTCAACTTGTCGTTGGACTTCGGTATGTTCCTGAGGACTCATTCTATAAGCAGACTTGTTAGGAATGACTGCTCCTGGAACAAAATCAATGGCATGCTATATGTCTAGCATGGGTGGCAACCCGGGTGGTATCTCATCAACTATCACGTCTGGAAACTCGGATAATAAGGGCATAACTCCTGGCGAGATGGTGGACTCACTGTTCGCCTCGAGTACCAGTATGAAACTCATCGTCTGGGCTTTAGATTTCGTCTCCTTGAACTCTTCCGTGGTCATTAAAGTCACCAACGGCTTAGCTTTTGTCGAGGCTTTGCTAAATTCACTAGGCGGTAGGGGCGCTAGCTAGATCTTGACACTGTCTTTAGTGAAAGAGTAGGTGTTTGTACGTCAATCATGCAGAGCATATCGATCATATTGCCATGGTCTCCCCAAAAGAAGGTGGCATGCATCCATGGGAACAACATCACATAAAACGTCGTCACAATACCTGTTCCCAATAGAGAAAGTAACAAGGCATTGCTTAGAAACTTTTACCTCGCTTTCAGTATTGAGCCAGTGAAATTTGTAAGGATGTGGATGGTCGTGCATTGGTACCTTCAATTTCTGCACCATGTAGTCAGACACTACATTTTCACAGCTCCCACTGTCAATGATGACATTACAAACTTTGCCCTGGGCAGTGCAATGAGTGTGAAAAATGTTGCATCGTAGCCAGGGTTCTTCTTTAACTACAGCAACATGCAGACTTCGTCTAATAACCAAAGCCTCTCCCTGATCTGCAGGCGTAATCTTCTCGTCATATATCGGTTCAGTTTCATAAAATGTAGTCTCCTCTTCATCTTCCTTAGGTGCTTCATAAACTTGCCCTTCCCTAATGGTGACAATCCTCCGAGTAGGATAGTCTGAGGCGATGTGGCCGAATTCTTGGCATTTAAAGCATCTGGGTGCTTTAGAGCTAGACTCCTTGGCAGTATTCGGTGGAGGCTTGCGCGTAGTGCTAGGCTGCCGCTTGCTTGAGGAATTAGGCTGTTGAAATGCTACCTTACGGCCATCAAAATAACCCCTAGAGGAAGAAGGTTGAAAAGAAGATCTCTTGGGCATTTGCATCAAAATAACACGGCTGGCTAGGCGAATCACATAATCCAAAGTCCAATATTGCTGAAGCTGGACTGGACGACTGATGTCAGCGTTTAACCCTGCAAGATAACGAGCTATCGTCTGCTCCTCCTTCTCTTGTATGTCACACTTCATCATAAGTTTTTCAAACTCTCTGGTGTATTCTTCTACAGACAAGGACTTCTGTTGAAGATTCTGCAATTGGATAAAATTATCCTGGTGGTAATGTTCCAGTAGGAACTTCCTGGTGAGCTGTCGTCTCATTTTCTCCCAGGTCTCAATCTTGCGCTTTCCCTCGCGTACTCGCTTCTGTTTGAGGTTTTCCCACCATATGGAAGCATGCTTCTTGAGTTTAAGGGCGACAATCTTGACTTTCTATCCGTATGTAGTCTCCTTATATTCAAATATTCGCTTAACAGTTTGAAGCCAATCTACAAACTCGTTTGGATGGAGTCTTCCCTCAAATTCAGGAATGTTTACGTTGATATCACTAGGGCGGAATGGTTGTTGTCGAGAATGGCGGTATTTGTCAGTGGATGACGAACTGCTGCTACCCGAATCACCTGCTAGGTTTTCTCTACGAGTTTCTAGCAAAGCTCGTTGCATTTCTACGACAGCCTCCAACTCTCGTATTCGACATCTCATTTCGTCCATCGCAACGTCCTATATATTCCTGCGTCTTGGAGGCATTTTTTTTTTTCCGGCCTTTTCTGCAAGGTTAGGACTTAGGCAAAAACAATTAAAAAATATAGGGGTGAAAAGGTAATTTTATGGGGTATAGGGGTGGAAAAGGAATTTTAAGAAAGTTTGAGACAGAACTGTATTTTTGGAAAAATATGGGGTGAAGTTGCAATTTCAAAAAGTTTAGGGGTAAAATTGAAATTTTAGGAAGTTAAGGTGTCAAAATGTAATTTTGGATAGTTTAGGGGCTAAAATGTAAATATGGAAAGTATAGAGTCAAAAATATAAATATTGAAGAGTTTAGGGGTCACACTGTAAATATGAGAAGTTTGACTGACTGGCCAGGGTGACGTGGCTGAATTGACACGTGGCAGATATTGGGTGGTTGATCTGTTGTTGATTGGACAGGTCAGGATGACGTGGCAGATGATGTCATCGTCTTCAACCTCTAGCGGGCGCGTGGACAGCGTGTGGAGCTTGTTGATGGCACGTGGGATTCCGGCAGTGGCGCGTGGAGATGTGTGTGGCTTCAGACGGCGGCGAAAATTTCTAGGCTTAGGTTTTCCAACCTTCTGAGCGCGATGGTGATGTCCTTTTTCCTGAAAAGTGATCGGAAATAGATTCCGATGACGGCGGTGGCAGCTGCTAACTCAGGTCACTTTCTGACAGCTCTCTCACTCTACTCGTCACCTGGACACTCTCTCTATCCTGTCTCTGATACCAAAATGGCACAGAAGCCAAAAAAACTCTGTAAACATGAAAAGCTCAGAGTTCTCCTATTTATACTAATTTGAGGGGGTTGTTTCATTAATCCAGCATTCAAACTATAATCTAAAACTGACGGGAGTTAACAAAATAAAGAGGAAAGTTACACCAAAATAAAATGGGGGTTACTACAAGGAATTGAACTTTGAAGAGGGAGTTATGGAAATTATGAAGGGAGTTATGGGGGGTTATGATGCGTTTGATGTGGCAGAGAGTGCAAAAGGAATCTTGATATGAAAGGACAATAATATACCTATTATCATTTTTTCCCAACTCTTCAGAAATCACAATAGCTCTTTGATAATGGAAATAACATCAACAGCAGATTCATATACAATCATCAAAAGAAATCAAAGAAAATAAATGGAACAAATTCATAAATAGATTTAGAAACCCAATATGTCTTCAGCCAAAAAAAAAAAAAAAGAAACCCAATATGTTCACTTGTTGATGGTAGCTTAAATGGCAAAATCACCTTCAATGACAGCTTCAATGGTTGAATCTTGTTGATTTGCAGCTTCAATGACCGAATCGAGGACAAAGAAGCTCCTTCCTGGTCGAAGCTCGGTTCAATGGTAGCTTCAATGGTTGAATCCTGTTGAATTGCAGCTTTAATGGCCAAATCAATGAAACCCTTTGAGCTCTGTTGCCCTCCTCCTTGGTCAAAGCTCGTTGACGAACTAAGGTGGGTGTGGTCAATGGCATTGCCCTCCTAACAACGATTTGAAGTGGGTGTGGTTGACTCTTTGCCCTCCTCCCTGGGTGGAGCTCAACAATGAAGAAGATTTGAGATGGGTGGTTGATGGTGTCAGCGGCAAGGAAGATTTGTGCGTGGTTGATGGTGATCGATGCTAGGAAGAGGTGAAGGGCACAAGTGGAAACAACCAATGAAATCATCCAATATCAGGTCTGAGGTGGGTTTCAACATTCCCTTGTTTAAGGGAATCCTGCTCTCCCAACAATTCCCATCCCCTCCTGCCAAACTCATGAACTCAACTATTTGCTCACCTATTCCCATTCCCTCATCCCCATTCCCTTATGCCAAATGGGGCGTAAATATAGAAACCATAACACATAAGATCCTTCAAGAACAAGTTTGCCAACTTTTGAGAGGTTGGTTTTCTCCATCGAGTTTTTGAACCCAAAGTTCTTCTTCCCCTTTCATCCTTCTCAGCTAATCTCTTTATGCATCGACTCACAACTTTTTAACTACTCCCTCCTACCCTTCATCATGACTCCCTCCTGCTTCTTTACTTTTCTATCTTTTTGCATGCAAGCTTTGGTGTTCTCTTCTGGACCAGTATTCCCCCATTGGCTGCCCTTTTGCCACTCCCCTATGTCTCCTATTTGTTTTGGTGGTAGTGATGGGTTGGAAGCTATAACACCCAAATCTCTAACAAAAACCTATTGCATAATAATCTTGAATACTCCTAATATTTTTTATATTACTTTCCCATATCTCATTGTTTCTTTTCCTTTCTCATCATATTGACTTTTTATACTAGTATCCATATGCTATATATTTTTGAATAGTTTGGGCACCAAGAGTTATATTGGGTTAGGTAGCCAAAAGAAAATCATAGCTACGTACCCAATAGAATCTCTGTTTGTAATATCTGGAACCTCATTCAAATTATAACATAACAATAAAAGATTGAAGCTAAACTAATTTACGCAAAATAGACAGTAATGATAACATAAAAATGATGCAACGAATGGTGGGCTTGTTATTGGGCTTTAGGATCATCAATACTCCCCCTCAAGTTGGAGAATAGTTGTTGATCATTCCTAACTTGCCACTAAATTCCTTGAACCTTGCTCTTGAAAGAGCCTTGGTGACTTGAGTTGGTGTAAGTTAAATCTACCACTCCAGTCTCAATTTTCTCCTTTGTAAAGTGTTTTTCTATCTCTGTGTCTAGTCCTATCATGATGGATAGGATTTTTCACAATTCTAATAGCTGCCATGTTATCAAACCATACCTTCATTGGTGTAGATTTGTTAATTGTCAGTTCATGTAGTAACCTGAGCAGCCACATCCTGTTACAATTACAAATCCATAAGGCAAATGCCCTAAACTCAACCTCAGCACTGCCCATCGCCACAATGGGTTGCTTCTTGCTCCTCCATGTGACCAGGTTTCCTTATATATATGTGCAATGCCTCGTAGTGGATCTTTTGTCCATCACTGATCTTACCCAATTAGAATTTGTGTAAACCTCTGCACTCCGTGTACTATCTTTCTCAAAGTATAGCCCCTTACTAGATGTTAGCTTCAAATATCTTAGAATTTTATACACTACCTCCATATGCTTCTCTTGTGGTTTATTCATAAACCGACTTATAAGTAGTTTTTGTAAGGGGTTCTGGAGTTTTGGATGGCATTTGGTTGATGAGATGGTCTGATGTTAGCATGGCATCTCCCAAAAGGATGTTTGGTACATTGTTTGTCAACATGATAACTCTTGCAACTTCTCATAGGTGCCTATTCTTCCTTTTTGCCACTCAATTTTGCTGTGGAATATTAACATGAGGTCTGATGTTGAATTCCTTACTGTTCAAGATAATTCTTGAACGATGTGCTCAAGTACCCCTTAGCATTATCACTCCTTAGCACTTTGATCAGAGTCTGAAATGGAGTTTGCACAAATTTATGAGAAACTTTGATAATTTGTGCCACTTAAAATTTGTCCTTCATCAAATATATCAAAGTTACACAAGTATGGTCATCTATCAATGTGACAAACCATTTTAACACCAGAATAGGTAGTATTTCTAGCGAGTCCCCAAACATCGCTATGTATAATAGTAAATGGCTCGATTGGTTTATATGGCTTTGTTTGGTATGAGTTTTTTTGCATATTTGGCAAGTTGGCAGCAAGGTTGTCAAACTCGCGAGTTTATTTGTAAGTTCGTGAACCCGGATCGTAAGCTCGTAACATAAACTTAGATCATAAGCTCATAAGAGTTTACTAAAATATATTAGTAAATAGCTATTTATTAATAAGTAGCCACTAAAATGTATAATCATCAACATTCAACTCAGTTTCAACTTATACTAGACTTATTATTATTATTAGTATATTTTTATTTGCAATAATAACTTTTCTTTTTTTCTAGTAAACCCATTTAGATTTGAAGATATATTCAATTTAATATATTGACTGATTAATCAAATAGGCAACAAAACTTTTAAAACAAAAAATATAAAACCATTCATTTATGTTAAAAAAAATACTAAACACTAAAAACATAACTATCAGTATATGTTCATTTATTCAGAATAAATTAACCATGATATTTTAATTTATTTTAAATTTCATTGTTATTTTCTTATTAAAAGTAAGAAGTTATTGAAAAAAAAAATCTATATATTGTAGTGTTAGCTAGTTTTTGCAAAATTTAAAACATTATTTTATTAACTGTGCAAGATTTAAATACCTTATTTTATTGTGTGTATATATATTTTGTAAGTATTTAATTATATATTTTAAACATTGTCTCTATTGAAATTGGTGCTTAAAATCATCTATTATTGCTGAGAAAAGTCATTTACATGTATAGGCGTAGGAGGGAGATATTCTAGAGCAAAAATCTTCCTAATATCCCTACATAAAATCAAAGTAGATTTGATTTGATAAGATAATCTAAATCTGAAAAAATAAGAATAAATCTGTAACTTAAAAGGAAATAAATCATTAGTGGATGTTAAAGGATAAGAAATATTAGGGTTAGGGCAAAGTGTAATGGCCTCTAATGTTCTAAAGCCTACTTCTAACACCCCTCCTCAAACTGGTGAATAGATGTTAATCATTTCCAATTTGCAACTAAGCTCATCAAATCTGATCTTTGGTAGTGTCCTTGTCATCACATCTACAATTTGTTTATTGCTAGAGACATATAAGAGGTCTATGACTTTTGAGTCTATCTTCTCTTTAATGAAGTTCCTGTCAATTTCAACATGCTTAGTATTGTCATGATGTATAAGCTTATTTGCTATTCCTATTGTGGCCATGTTGTCACACCATGCCTTGATAGGTCGCTCTAATCCGAACCCAAGCCCCTTTAGAAGCCTCAAAATCCACATTCCCTCACAAATCTCATGAGCCAAGGCCCTATACTCTGTCTCCACTGGGTTTCTAGCCACCACAAATTGCTTCTTACTCTTCCATATTACCAGATTACCCTAAACATAGGTACAATACCCTAAGTAGATCGTCTATCTGTAATGGAACTTGCCCAATCAGCGTCTATAGAAAACATTAAGCCTTTTCCTGGTGTCATTTTCAAATATTGAGTATCCTGTAAACTGCTTCCATGTGTTCTTCTTGCCAGTTGCTCATGAATTGGCTCACAACACTTACAGGAAAACATTTATGTCTGGTTTTGTGTGGGATAAATATATCACTTTTCCCACCAATTTCTAATATCTCCCTTATCAATAGGTGTATCGCCTGGTTTCACACTGATGATTTTCAACCATGGGAGTATTCATAGGTCTCGCACCCAGCATCCCTGTTTCCTTGAGTAGATCTAGTGTATATTTACATTGTGACACACTAATCCTTTTACTTGACCTTACGACCTACATACCAAGAAAATATGTTAGGTTCCCAATGTCTTTAATTTCGAACTTAGTAGCTAAACTCTCCTTTAATTTGGTTATCTCCTCATGATTGTCTCTTGCTAGCACTATATCATCAACGTATGCAATCAAAACAGTTAATTTCCCATCATGATGATTAACAAAAAGTGTGTGATTTGTTTGACATTGATAATAATTGAGATTCCTAAGAACCTGTGTGGATCTTTTAAACCAGGCTCTAGGGGATTGTTTGAGCCCATATGATTTGGAGAGCTTGCACACTTTACCAGCATTACTTGGATTTCTCAATCCCAAAGGGATCTCCAGATACACTTCTTCTTTAAGATCATCATTCAAGAAAGCATTTTTCACATCTAACGGGTACAAGGGCTAATTTAAATTTGCAGCAAGAGATAACAACACTTTAATAGTATGAAATTTAGCAATCGGAGCAAAGGTTTCTTGATAGTTTATGCCATGAGTGAGTAAACCTTTTGGTAACTAATCTAGCTTTATATCTGCTTATGCTCCTATTGGGATTATACATTATATTGAACACTTATTTACTACCGACAACTAACTTTCCATTGGGCAAATTCATTATTTTCCAGGTCTGATTTTTATGAAGAGCTGCTAATTTTTCCACAATTGCATTCTTCCATTTAGGATCAGAATAAGCTTTATCAAAACTACACAAAATCTATTCTCTAGTTGTACTAGTGATAAAAGCCCTCAGTTTGTGAAAGTTTGTCATAGGAGACATATCTGCTAATAGGATGCTAAGTACAACTTCTTTTCCCTTTCCTTAGGGCAATTGGTAAATCATCAAAACCAGCTTCAGGTGCGGATTCATGGCTTTGCATTGGAGTTGGATTGAGTTCTTCTTTAGCTACCTGCTGTTTTGCACCTTCTTCACGACTAGTATAAATTTGTATTGGCCGTTCCACCCTTGTTTCAGCTATTTCTAGGTCACCATCTTGGTTGGATTGAGAAGAGGAGGAAGAAAAAGTAGGGTTAGGTCTGTCAAGATCAGGTTGATGGAGTTTTTTAGTAGGTTTAGAGATTTCAGATGAGGTTTCAGGTGTAATTTCAGGGGCTTCAGATTTGCCAAGTGAGCTGTTAGGTGGGTTTAAATGACATTTTAGGTCCATTATGAGAATGACTAACTCCCTGTCCCTGACCAGGTTCGTTATGGCTGTAATTTCTTAGAGTGTCCAAAACAAGCCTTTCACTCTTACTCTCCTTCCCTTGAATGGATGATTTTGGGTAGTATGACTGATGTTAAGCAAATTTGACATTCATAGTGACATATAGCTTATGGGTTTGGGGACAATAACACTTGTAATCCTTTTGAGTGGAGGAGTACCCTAAAAAGATACATTTAATAGCATGGGGATCTAATTTTCCACCAACATCTTTGTGAACAAAAGTAACACAACCAAACACCTGTATTGGAAGAGAGCTAGTGAGGAAAGAATTTGGATATTTCTCATCAAATTTTTGCACAGAAGTTTGAAACTTAAGAGCTTTAGAAGACATTCAATTGATAAGATATGTTGAAGTTAGAACTGCATCCCCCCAAGAATGATTTGGCACATTTCTTTCAATCATAATAGCACTAGTGACTTCTAGAAGATACCTACTCTTTCTCTCAGCTATCCCATTTTGTTGAGGACTATTAACACAAGAGGTTTGATGATATGTACCTTGTTCTTCACAGAATTTTGGAAATTAATATTCTAATATTCCCTTCCATTGTCACTCCTAAAAACTTTAATGGCTGTTTGAAATTGATTTTTAATAAAAGAATGAAAATGAAAATTTCTGAAAATTTGGAGCACCTCTGATTTTTCTTTCATTAGAAATACCCAGGTTAATCGAGTATGATCATCAATGAAAGTAACAAACCACTTAGTCTGAGAGTTAGTTCTATACTTAGAAGGACTCCAAACATCGCTATGGATTAAAGTAAAAGGCCGTGTAGGAGTATAAGGCTGTGAGGAATAGGAATTTCAAATTTGTTTGGTCAATTGACAAGTGTCATGATGAAAATCAAAACTTTTATTGCTAAATTCTAGAAATAGAAATTTCATGTAACGAAAATTGGGGTGGCCTAACCAAGAATGTTACAACATTATTTCATCATCAGACATAACAAGAAAATTAACAAGAAGCTTGTCCTCCTTTTTTGAACTTCCTTCCAAATAATAAAGCTTATTCCACTCCTTAGCATTGTCAATTCACTTCCCTGAAGTTTGGTCTTGAAAGTTACAGCCAATTTTAGTAAATATTACTATGCAACTCAATTGAATGACAATCCTTCGCACAAATAGCAAACTATACTTAATATGTGGCACATATAAGATATTTTTCAAGATAATGGTCTTTGAAATAATAATGGTACTAGTGCCATGAACCCTTGCATAAGACCCATTCTCAACTTTAATGACATTGTGTTCAGAGTATGATGAGAATTTAGAAAATAATTCTCTAAAGCTAGTAATGTAGTCTGTGGCTCTAGAATCAACAACTCACAAATTTCTTGTTTCAGTAACTCTACTAAGAACTGTAGTAAGAGTTGTACCTGCTTGTGCAAGAGTGATGGAAGGAATATATTTTTCACCCTTATTTTCAGCTAGTTGGGCATGCTTGTCAAAGAACCTTTTTAATATAGTGAGTTCGTCCATACTGATTGTAGCTATCTCAGGTTCATTGCCACCAACCATCATTCCCTTGGGCTTATTCTGTTGCTTTTGCTTCATATTTGGAGGTTTCCCATGGATCTGCCAGCAAGTCTCACGTGTTTGACCATTCTTGTTGCAATGGTCACACCATTTGGTATTTTTCTTGCTTTTCTAATCAATGTTCTGGTTGCCTCTTGCCACTATAACCGAGGTTTCTCCTACTGGTACAATTGGTGTAGGCTAAAGTTCTTTTCTGCTTTCTTCATACTTGACCATAGTATACTCTTCATCAAGAGAATGAAAAGGCCTTATAATTCTAGCCCTAACCTCCTCATAGTTATCATTTAGACCAAGTAGGAAGTCATGTCCCTCTTCTTCTACGACTTACTCGTAACTGGCTTCATCTATAGGATTGGTCCAGTGATGTATCCCATATAAGTCTAGCTATTGCCATACACGATTCAAAGAGTTCCAATACTGAGTGATATTTTGCTCCCCTATTTTAAGCTTCTCTAGGTCTACCTTAGATGATACAAAGCTACTTTGTTTTTTTTGACAAAATAAGACTTCTTGGCTTCATCCCAAATTTGTTTTGTAGTGGTAGGGAGTAGATAATTCTTGCTAATGTCCAGATTCATGGAGTGAACCAGCCAAGTGATCACAGTATTATTCTTTGCAACCCATATGTCATAACTTGCTTCTCGTGGTTTGGCTTCATCAGTAATATACTTTTCCTTATCCTTGCCTCTAACAAACATTCGGAAGTTCCTTTACCATTGTAGGTAGTTGTTTCCATTGAACTTGTGAGGAATCATGCTTTGAGGGTTAGTTTCAGTCAGGCTCCCATCAAGAGAGAGCACGTTGTTGCCTTCTCTACTGCTCTGCGTCCTCTTTTGCTCGAAATTGATGGCTGTTTGTGAGCCATCACCAGCTGACGGTGGCGTGGTGTTTCCATCACCGGTGGTGAAGGCTCTTGGCCCACCAATAAGCGCCTGTTTAAATGTTGCCATGGCTGTTGATCTTCACAGCTCTAATACCATATTGAAATTGGCGCTCAAAATCATCTATTATTGCTGAGAAAAGTTGTTTACATATGTAGGCATAGGAGGGAGATATTCTAGAACAATAGTCTTCTTAATATCCCTCCATAAAATTAGAAAAATAGATATATTTTTTGATAAAATAATCTAAATTTTAAAAGATAAGAGTAAATCTGTAACTAAAAAGGAAATAAATTAGTGGATATTAGGGTTAGAGCAACATGCAATGGGCTTTAATATACTAAAGTCCACTTCCAGTAGTCTTGTTAGGAGGCTTTGCAAGATCATAATTTATGTTGAAATGTGGAATACACAAAAAGTTCCGTGTGGGTGATTTTGTAGATCATGGTTTATTATTATATAAAAAGGTGCATAGGACAGTAAAGTTGAACTTGCAGGACAATTGGTTGTAATATCTTTTACAATTGGTTGTAATATCTTTTGAAAAGTGGGATGCAAGGGTTCGAATCTTTGTGTGAACATTGCAGATTAAACACGTTCTCAGTCATGTCTAGTCACATTTCTGCTGAGTTTGAATGAGGTCATGGCGAGTTTGATCGGGTTTAGCAGGAAGCTAGTTTGTTACCGAGTTGACTCGAAATTCTCACCCGAAAAAGTCAACTTGCCGAGTCAACAAGTTGACTCGCATGGTTGACAACAATGGTTGGCCAGTATATTTATTGATCAAATTGGAAAACAATTGTTTAATGTAACTAATACTGGGTGGCCTAACCTATAGTGCCACAATATTACATCTTTATTCACAATATTACATCTTTATTCAAAGAACAAGGATTAAATGACAGTCTTGCAACTTTTTATTCCTTGAGCTTGAGCCTTCAAGATAGTAGAGTTCATCCCATTCTCTAGCATAGTCAATCTTCTTATCCTATGTCAAGTCTTGAAAAACACAACTATTCTCAACAAAATTAACATTCTATTACCAACATGACATCCTTCAATTCTAAAATATTCAAAATTATCACAGTTCCAATTCCATGAACTCTTGCAAATGCTCCGCTAGCCACTTTGACATTTTCTCATAACAGGGCCTTGAATACTTAACAAGAGCCTTGATTCCAGTCAAATGATCAGTGGTACCTAAGTCCACAATCCATGTGTTCTTGCTCTTCACTATAGCATTCAAGGGAGTAACGAAGTTACCTGATTGAGCCAAGTTCACATTGGGAGAGGGTCGCTCACTTGATAAATTTTCTTGTTTTTCCAGATTCTTCTCTACGTCTCTTCTCTACTAAGCCTTCTGTCATCTGCTTCACTTTTCTCATCTGATGAAATTGAATATCTTTTGCTTTAAATTTGGAGGCTTGCCATGTAATTCCCAGCATGATATTCTAAACCTTATTCAAGTTATAATAGAACAACAGAAGATAGAATCAAAACTAATTTTATGGAATCCTTGATAATAATGATAACAGAAAATTTATGTTGATAATGGGCCTTAGGATCGCCAACAGGACTAATAAAACTGTTCATTAGTCTTACTTCCTCCATCTGAAATTTTAAACTTAAATGAGTTGGATTGTTTTTCTAGTTGTCTCTTGTGGTTTTTTCTTGCAGTTGCACAATTTTAGATGGTGTTGATTTAATCATCATTTTGTTAATAATTTTTGGGATGCATGGTCAGAAATCAAGGGGGTCACGTCAAAACAAAGGGAACCATCTATTTGTCAAATATACGGATGGTTTTCATTGCTAAAGTGCCTATTGGAGACTTTGCAGCTTTTGATATGCCTTTGGTATGTGAAACTGCTTTTATCATTATTTAAATTTAAATGTTATTGCGGTCATTTCCTGTTTTTTCTTCTTTAAGTATTCTTTTGTTCCCTTTGTTAGACTTTCTTTTATCTTAAGTTGTTTCCTTTATTATGCTTTCTTTTATCAGCACAAGCTTCCGTGAAAATTCTTTGAAAATGCTGTTCATGGCTGCTTGAAAGGTGGTTGGGGCATTGGTGAGGTCAAAGGGCATCACTTCAAACTCATAATGGTGTGAATGGGTCTTGCAGGCTGTTTTGTGTCTTTTGGGTCTATTCTTATTAGATGATACCCAGCTTTTAGAGCCAGCTTAAGGCCTGTTTGGAACCATGATTTGGGGGTTCCCCAACGTGGTTCCAAACAGGCCATTAGTGAATAGATTGACTCCTTGCATTCATCTAGTATCTCTACTATAGGTATAGGAAATTTGTCCTTGATCATTTCTTATTGAGCTCCTTGTAATCAATGATCATTCTCCATGTGTCATCTTTCTTCTTGAAAGGTATAATAGGTTCTGAAAAAGGTGAGGAGCTATCTTGTTTCGCACCTGTCTGCAGCACTTCATTCACCATTTTTTTGATAACATCTTTTTGGGCAGCTGGATATCTACGGGGTTGGATTTTATATTGTGGATGTGGCCTCCCCTAAATAGGTGTAGGGTTGTTTGGGTGTCAAATGCATCATTGTATGTGAGTAGCAGTTGCTATTTCTTCTGGCATTTCCTCACCCTGCTTGGTCTAGATGGGCATGCAGCTTACCTCTTCATCCTTGTTTTGCACAGCTTGTATGAGAAAGAATTGGGCTTCCTCCTCTTCAATCCTTTGAAGTTGTTTCGTTTCGTTGTTGCTATCTTCCATTTGATTTGGTGTTTGTTGCTAGTTTCACAATCTTCCCTTGTACCATAATAACAGGATGAGAGTTATTCTGTGAGGTTTTATATGATTTTGTTGTCATTTTCTGCTTGTTAGTCATTACAGATACAAACTAGTGCTATAAAAAACCAAGTTAATGCATTACTGTTGGAGGCACCTTGGTTATTCATAAAGTATGGCTAGACTAGAATAGTTTGTTGATGATTGAAAATGGGCTGGATACTTCATAATTCATGTTAGCCATTAGGGGTTGAGGGCAATTCCAAAACCTTACATCATCATTTTTATATAACTAGATATGAGTACGAAGTTTGAGGTGAACTGTCTTGTTCTTGGCTAATGTGACTTCGTACAGATTTAATTATATATATGGCCCTGAGTAGCGACATAGTATGAAGTTGTGATAAGAGGCCCACAATCATTTACTGTTGGAGGACATGTAGGAGGCTTGAAGGATCAGCTAGAGAGTGGGTGAGAGGGTCTGAACTGTTAACAGAAGGGATAATGGAAGTGGGGCAGGATAGTGGGAATCAGTTGGACGTCCATATACCTATGTTGAGATATGTTCTGTTGCTGTTTTTCTTATTTGTTATTGTTTATTTAAGCATTATAAATATCAACTATGATGGGAAGTTAGTTAACTTTTGTGTTTCATTTGATTCCTTGTATCCAGGAGATTCTCCTAACTATTAGAAAGAGTTGAGTGGGATTTTTGCTCTACCCTTGCTAATTGAGTTGTTTTTCAATAAAATCATTATTTCCATGTTAATTCCTATCAAGTTGTTGGCTTTCTTGCTCATTTTTAGCTATCTTCATCATGCAGCTTTACATCCATGGTGAAAAATTTGACCAACCAATATTTCGCTGCAACAATATTTCTGGACTTGTCGAGCCTGTAAGTTTCAGCGGGGTGTTATTGAATCCTGTTTTGTTTTGCTATCCTGAGTCCTGACTGTTTTATATTCGTTTATTTTTCTGTTATTCTTTTTGGTGTCAAAAGGATTATAATTAGAATTCTCGGTACATTAAATAGGACATAATCTGGGGATAGAGACCCTATCTTTCTGTTATTATTGTTGCAAAATGTTTGTCCAGCAACCTGAATTTTGTGAAATCGCTTTAGGTAGTACCAGATGACCAACACAGAGCTCTTTATTCCACGCACTCATTTAAGATCTTGTTCAAAGAAGGGGGCTGTGGAACTTTCGTTCCTCTCTTCTTCAATTTGATCGCTTCAGTAAGGCGTTATAATCAACAATATAATATTGGGGCGGAATCTCGCCTGGATCCTTTGCAAGCATCTCAGACTCCTGTAGATGAGATGATGAGACATGCGTAAGCAATTGTTTTGCCCTGTCTTTACTGATTTATGCTAGACAATTGTTAAGATCTTTTGTTAATTTTTTCTTTTGCAGGTACGTTGATCCTAATGATCCAACGAGAATATTTATACAACAACCCAACCCCGATTCTCAGCTTAGGCGCCGAACATATCAGCCCCACTCAGCTGAAGGCCGTGTATAAGTCTTTTTTACCCGATCATCTTAAGGTGTGGATGCTTTTATGGGAACTATGTATTATATTAAATAAAATGACTGGATGCAACAGATCATCCTAAGAGTGTACATTGAATTGTGTATTTTATATTATGTCTATATTTTCATCTTCCCCGGGTATGTTTCGGTTGTAGCAGTGGCACTGTCTAACTTCCATATATTAACAAATTATGTTTTTATGTCCTTCAACACATTAAGCCCTTGGAGTCATTCATGAGCATCAAGCATCACAAGAACAAAGCTGCCTATTTTTAGATATGAGAACAATCTATTTATTCAAAAGCACTGATTTTTTTTTTCATAGTGAGGACCAAAATGTTGGGTAATGGGTATTTGATCTGTAGTTTTGCAAATTCAAGTGCACTATTTTGCTTTTCTTTTTTGGGAAGACCTTATGCACTATATGGGTATCTTTTATTAGGACAAGCCTCGGAGTGCTCATAGAATACATGTACGATGGTGGATGTTTATAAACGATATTGCCCTCAAAACTGAATTTGACATCTTAAAACAAATTCAAGGCAATCATGAGAGAATCTGATTGTTTAACGTGCCCACAAAATCGTGTTTACCAAAATGAAAAACTGGTCATTCGGATCATAGATGTATCATTTTCAATGTTCTCATATTTCATACTTCCAAGTTATCAACACATACATGCGTTGTTTTAATGGAAACTTTCACTTGGCGTTAGCAGAAGAGAAGTTGATACACTGATTTAATTATTTTGAATTTGTAGTTGCTATACATTTCATTCTATTGCTAGCCAATAAAAGGTCGGCCAATGCATAATGAATAAGGCCAAACAAATCACAGAGCATCCAGAACGCAGTTGCAGCATCTGAAGTCGGAACACTAATTGATGGAGGGTAACATCGGATCAATGCCAAGCCCAAAACCACCAGAACGACCAGGTGCTGCATGCTTCACCCTACCGAAATGGCGGATATGACGCAGAAGTCTTGCTAAGAAGGTATCATGGCATATTGTGGAGCTATCACATACCACTGCTAAATGTTTGCGTGCCCTTGTGATGGCAACATTGATTCTTCTGCTATCACCGAGGAATCCCACAGCACCTAATGTGTTTGAACGTACCTATTATATATATTGCAAGGGAGAAAAACATTAATTGATTCATCTAAAAAACATAAATGCTAGTCATTACAACATTTCTTATCATCGTCCATCAAATCCAATTTAGCCCACTGCTCTAGTAGTAGATATTTTAATTTAAATCCAATTAAAAAAAAATCAAATGGGCAATAAGTTCCTTGGGTGTGCTCTTAAGGTTGCAGTATTATGATTCCGTCCATCTTGTAGAAAATCAAGCTCCCATTATGATGGAGAGAATGGAATTTCCTACCTCCCTCAAGTATGGAAGTCCAATATGCCAAAGGATCCCTGCAAGGAACTAGAGGTCCAATGATAAGAGTAAGGACCAAAGCCATGGAGGAAGCACTGCATGGGTTGATACAAGAGTTTTAAGACAAGGAGCCCAATCTTTTGGAAGAAGAGGCATCTTCATCATTGGCCCAAAAGAGAGTTATAATGTTGATCCAAGCCCAAGATGGAGAAGAGGCTCAAGCACAAGTCTCATATTGCCTAAAAATAAAAGAGAACACTTAAGGAGGCATGTGCTTTCATTAATGAGTCATGTGCCTAAATCATTACCTAACTTGGCCTTGTGCTTCATTAAAAGTCACATGATTAAGCAAATTTCCTTAACTTAGCCACCACCTTTTAAAAGACATGTGACTTCAATAAAAGCCTTTAGTTGTTTCATTTCGATTAATTTAGGATTATCTTTTTATTTTGATTTAGCCCTCCCTTCTTCTAAGAAAGATAACGACTTGGGAAACATCAAGTTGAAGAGTTCTCCCTTCCAAGGCCAAAATGACTCTGATGCTTCCCTTGAATGGGAGCAAAAGGTTGAGTTAGTCTTCAAATGTCACAACTACTTCGAAGAAAAGGTTAAACTTGCTACTATTGAGTTTATTGATTATGCTAATGTTTGGTAGGATCAATTGAAACGTAATAGACATAGCCATGTGGAAAAGCCTGTCAACATATGGCGTGAAATGGAAAACCATCATGTGTAATAAGTATATCCCTACCTATTAATATCGTGACTTACACAGAAATTAGCAGAGACTTAAGCAAGGTTATATGACTGCTGATAAATACTATAAAGAGATGGAAATTTCCATGATCTGAGCTGACATTAAAGAAGATAAAGAGTAGACCATGGCCTTCTTTATTGTGGGTTAAGGACTGAAATTCAAGACAAAGTAAAGTTGAGCTTCAGAACTACGTGACAATGGAAGATCTACTTTACAAAGCTATCCAAATAGAGAGGCAACTGAAGAACAAGAAGTCTAATTCCACTATCTATTGGTGATCTAATCCAATCTTCAAGGCCAAGGAGACTAGATCTGTTCAAAAACTAAGAGATGATTACAAGCCCAAAGTTGCTGATTTAAAGGACAAATCTGACACCTATACCCCTTCCAAAGCTCCAATAACTCAATGCTTTAGGTGTGAAGGTTTTGGGCATATTGCTTCCCAATTTCCAAACAAGAAGAAAGTCTTTGCTAGATAATGGAGATGTAGAATACGCTAGCTCTTGTGAAGAAGAAGAAGAAGAAGATGTCATGCCCCCTCCATTGTATGATTGCTCAAATCTTGAGTATGATGACCCCATCAATAAAGACATATTTGTGTTTATGTGAGCTCTCAGTATTCAACCAAAAGAGCATAATGATGAACAAAGGGGGCCTCTCTTCCACTCTAGATGTTTAATCAAGGATAAGGTATGTAGCTTAGCCATTGATGGTGGTGGTTGTATTAATGTGGCTAGTACCTTGTTGAGAAATTGAATTTACCTATCCTTAAGCATCCTAGACCTTACAGTTTCAATGGTTGACTGTCAGTGGGGAAGTTAAGGTTTCTAAGCAAGTTCTTGTTACCCTTACTATTGGGAAATTCATAGATGAGGTGTGTTTTGTGATGTTGCGCTTATGTATGTGAGGCATCTACTACTTGGCCATCCTTGACAATGTGATAGGAAGGTCAATCATGATGAGCATAAGAACTTCTACTACTTCAAGTTCAATGGGAAAAATATCATACTTACTCCTCAACCCCTATAGAGGTGTGTATAAAGATCAATTGAAGATAGAGAATGAGTACAAATCAAAAGAAAAGAATAAGAGAGAAGAAAGAAAAGAGCGTGGTAAAAGAAACAAAGAAATTCCAGAAAAATGAAAAGAAAGGAAAAGGTGAGAAAGTGTGGAAAAAGAAGAAAGTGAAGAGAGAGTGAGAAAAAATAATGGGCTCATTGATTGAAAAAGGAGAGGTAAAAAGAGCATTAATGCCAAAGCAACAAGTCTTTATACTTATGTACAACAATGTTTGTTTATCCATTAACTAACCGGATTCCTCTTTGCCCCCTAGTATTCTTTCTCTATAGCAGGAATTTGGTGACTTCTTTATGGAAGAAGTACCTGACATAAGAGGCATAAAACATTTGCATTGATTTTGTGCTTGGAGCTACCATTTCTAGCCATCCAGCTTATAGAGCTAATCCAGAAGAAACTAAAGAGATTCAATGTCAAGTTGAAGAACTCATGAAGAAAGGCTATGTGAGACAAAGCTTGAGTCCATGGGTGGTGATCGTGCTCCTAGCACCTAAGAAAGATGGTTTGTGGCAAATGTGCATGGCTTATAGAGCTATCAACAAAACGGTAAAATATCACCATCCTATCCCTAGGTTAGATGATATGTTAAATAAATTGCATAGCGCTACTTTATTTTCTAAAATTAATCTTAGGAGTGATTATCACCAAATTAGGGTAAAAGAGGGAGATGAATGGAAAAAATGCATTCAAAACTAAATTTGAACTTTATAAATGGTTAGTAATGCCTTTTGGATTAACTAATACACCTAGCACCTTTATGAGTCTAATGAACCATGTTTTTCGTTCATACATAGGAAAGTTTCTAGTAGTTTACTTCGATGACATTCTAGTCTATAACAAGAGTTTAGATGATCTTGTCATGCATTTGAATGAGGTTTTCAATATTTTGAGAGAAAATGGGCCCTATGCAATTTTATTGTAGGAACACAAGGAATCCAAGTAGATGAAGATAAGGTGAATGCCATCAATGAATGGCCAACCTCGAAGAATGCAAATGAGGTGAGGAGTTTCCATGGCTTAGCTAGTTGCAAATGAGGTGAGAAGTTTCCATGGCTTAGCTAGTTTTTATATGAGGTTTGCTAAGGATTTTTCTTCCATATTAGCACCTTTAAATGACTTAGTAGCACTATAATACTGACTGTCAGTGTAGAGTGGAATTACTCCAATTTTAAAACATAATAAGTAACATTGTTTCAAAAGTTTGTTTAGAGTGCCCATAGCTTCTTGAGAAATACTTCGCGGATAGATTTTCCTTTTAACTCTAAAATAAATAGAAATGGATAAATCTTAAATAGTAAATAATATTTTGAATTATTAAATAACTAATAGTAACTTTGTTATTGAATTACCTTTACTAGAGGTGAAGTTTTATGGATATTAACCCTTGCCCATACCCTATAACCTAACCCGAGCCCATTTACACTAAAATAACCTAGTTTTAGGATCAAAGCACCCCTTTACTCAAAAAAACACAAAAGTGACCAACATTGAGAAAGAAAAAAGGATTTTCCAGCCGCAACTCCAGACTTTGAATCTCCTCTTGACGCTATTGCCATAGGATCTAGCCAAGGTGCAATAAAGAATCTCATTCTATTCATCGTAAGCATTCATTTACATTGATTGGAATTTCAATTGAAGGACTTTTGAACCTAGGGTTAGAAAATTGGGGATTTTATGAAGTTACGCAATTGATGGTGAAATTGATTAATGCAAAGTGTAATTGGATCTTTAGAGGGACAATTGGTGGGACTAGATAATTAATTAGGCACAAGCTCAAAAAAATTACTTTGAGCCATCTCTCACAAATTGTTTCTTCAATAAGAAACTATTTTGTAGAGGTCCGACACATTTAAACAGTTGTTATATATAAGTAATAGATTTAAGAGTATTTGGTCAAAATAAGTGTCATTGTATCTTATCTTTGATTGTGCGAGGTAAATATAATGTATTTTTTATTTTAAAAGAGAGATTATACTTTTTTCAAATAAAAAGAAAAAATCTTATCATTTAAGCATCTCTCAAAGATGAATAGAAGTAGTTTACTCCAAACTTCAATCAAAAAATAGATGAGAAGAGAGCATTAGGATCATACCATGGATATAATTACTGCATCAGCTTCCCGTCCTTGAAAGCTATCAATTGTTGCAACCTCAGTACCAACAGTCTCTGGAAGCTCATCCAGCAAGTCCCTCAACAGTTGTACTTGAGCAACATATGGAGATTGCACTACAATAGCTGTTGGATTGACACCTGCATTTCAGATGCCAGTGAATAAGAAATACTTTTTAAGAAAGCATATGCCAGAGGTAAGTTGAAAATTTTGAAGTTAAGAATTTTATTCCTTTATAATATTGGGTGCACAAAATTTGAATTACAGGCCTCACTTTCACCTTGACTACTAGTGGGCCTGTTACTAAAGTGTATAAGAGGTCCAACAAGAAATGGACATGTGGACCGGAAACTACAAGAAAGACAGTTGGGTCAAAGTGATCCAGTATCCTCATTTTATTTTACTTATGAATCGGGTTGGGTCTTGGGTCTTAGTGTCATAGTGCTACAGTAATTTCTAGGGTTTTGTGCCCTTGTTTTTTTTAAGAAACTAGCCGAGTGTTTCTGTGTTAGGGGAGTGTCCCTAACCTCCAAAAGTTAGGGAGACTTGTTACTATTTTCAGTTAATATCAGTGTGTTTTCAGTGCATTAAGTTCTGATTTTACCAGTTCCATCACAGTACTTTATATATATATATATATATTGTGAGAATCACAGTACTTTATATTTAATAGTCAAATATAATTACCAGCACAAATTAAGGACAAGACATGCTGCACAACAATATCAGCTTCTCCTTCATTATAAAAAGAGCCGGTTCCAGCTGGGTCTAGATGCTCTTCACAACCAACTGATAAACTTCCATATGGCATTCTTGTATCGAGCAACAATAAAGGACATTGTGTTATCCATGTAGGCTGCAGCAATGGCTTTGACAAGCTTTTAGTAAAAATAACAATTAACAGCATAAAAGGTAAAGGGATAAATACTGACAAAGATCAGTTTGCATAGTACATGCATCCCTAATTAAAAAGCACGGGTATTACTCAAACATAACTTGATGGTTGATCAGGGTGGTTTTAGCAACTAAGGGTGGAAAAATTTTATCTTAAAATTTGTTAGCGAGACTCATTTTACCTGTCCATTTAATTGGCATTCTGTACCTATGCCCCAGTCATACCATTATAAAATAGCTCCCATTATTGATCTTTACAGATTCTCCTCCTCCCCCTCCACTTAAATGTTTACTGCATTCTCATGCTAAGCATGACAATATTAGAACTAAGAGTTACTTGAATTCATTCTTGAACAGAATATTGCCTAGCAAGATGATTTTAAGGGGAAAAAATTTGAAAAAGATGAGCCCTGAGTAATCTTGAGTATTATCCCTAAAAACAAAGGACCGGCATGCAGACAATGGGAAGAAGGCCTAAGTGCCTTTAGTTAGGATAATTAGTAATGCAATTTAGTATAAGCATTTACTGCAATGAAATATTTACAAGGGGAAGGAAATTAAATTATGATAATAAAGATGTGTTTATGGGAGTAATACCTTGACAAAAGAAGAGTCTACAAGAAGATGAGAAAAGACATTCTTAGAGGACTTCAATAATCCACCATACATCTCCTTTGATGCCCAACGAGCAATTGCATCATTCATACGGTATTGTACTGTTAACCTTGTGGTGAGAACCCCTTCATGCAAAGTCGTAGCCCTCTCCAGTAAAGATATTCCAAGACCTCCTTCTAAAGCCTTTCTAGATAAAATGACCGGAGCAAGTTGGCAATGATCACCAGCAAGAATGCAACGCTTTCCTTGCAATATAGGAATCCAGCAAGAAGGTTCAATTGCCTGCCCAGCTTCATCTATAACAACCAAGTCAAAAGTGTCTAGCCTTCGAATCAAAGGATCAGCTGCTCCAGTATTTGTGGTAAGCACAACCTGAGCACGAGATAGCACCTCATTCATAGTCTCCTTTTCCTTTCTCTTCAGTGACCTTCCCAGCTGTTTCAGAAGTTGGCGTATGCCAGCAGCTAATGAATCATCTTTTAAACAATGTCTTAGATCTCTCCTCAGATCTGACTTCTTCCTTTCATACTCAGCTCGAAAACTTGCAAGCTTAGCATTTACAATTTCTCCTAGAGACTTTGGACTCACCATTTTTGATATGCGAGCTGGGTTGCCAACCCGCACAATGTTTAATCCAATATTTGATAGCTTTTCCACCATGTTATCAACAGCTGCATTTGTAGGTGCTGTTACAAGAACCCTTTCACCTTGCTGAACAGTACATGCAATAAGTTGCTTGAGCAAACCTGTCTTCCCTGTACCAGGAGGCCCTTGAATAACCAATACAGACCTATTCTTATTCAAACCTAGTGCAATTGCTCTTTGCTGGGAACTATCAAAGGTTTCACCTCCTAACAGTCCATTCACGTTTTCTTCATCCCCGTCAGCTAAATGATTTTTCTCAAGCCAACCAAAATCTTCCCCATCTCCAAACAGTGTAGCCACAACAGCAATAGAAGGATTCTTCTTTTGTAGACCATTCTTCTGAAGCAGCATTAAGGCTTCACAGTTGCGCTGAAAAGGATCATAAGAAGCTTATAAAATATTTACTACACATGTAAAAACAGTGAACTCATAAATAATAATGATAATAATAATAATAATAATAATAAAAGAAAACAGAGATATATAATTATGAAATCATGTTCATCTCTGTAATGTATCACCGGTCGACATAACTGTAAAATTATTTTTGAGTGGTAGGCAGAGTAGTTGCCAAAAGTAGCTGTGTCATTGTGCCTGCCCTATCTTTGAAACCTGGAAATAGATTCACATGTAATGTTGAAGTGCAACTTTGAAGCAACTGTTTTGAATCAATTAAAGAAAAATAAATGGATAACATACACCCCCTAGAAAAATAGTGAAACTACTTACAACCTCCCTTTGTTTAAGACTATGTTCAGATAATAGCATGGGATGGGAAAAAAAGGAGTTGAATAGTCATTTTGGGATAAACCTTGTTTGGGAGTCTTTTTCTAGGATGGAAAGGAATGGCAATGGCAACATTCAAAATCCAAACTTTTTGGTTCCTCCAAATTGGGGGGTTTGTCAAGGACTGAAATAGGCAGATGGTAGAATTATATTATATACACTTTGGCTGAAAACACGCTAGAATCACATTCTAATTATAAGAGTAATATTGGAAAAATAATTTATCCCTACATTATGTAGCCAAACATAATTTTTATGATACCTAAGCCACATGATTTTCCCCTTCACAATTCAGTTCTTAGTAGTGAGTTACCTATGCTTGCTTAGGTATCCATCAATTAGTATCTAAGTTGGACTGACCTCCACAAAATGGGCTACCAATAAAGGATGCAACAAGGTGATATGCGTGAGCATGGGTATCTAAGGGCTTTTGTTGGGGATATGTTAGGGTTTAGGGTTGAAAAGGTCTCTCAACCCTAAACTTTTGAGTTAATCATTCTTGGGTCTTTACTAAATAGCTTACACTTATGGTTTGAAATGGTTTTTCACAAGTCACCAAATCATGTCAAAGTGGTAAAAAGTTGGTGCTCAATGCTGCAATTTCTGGAGGTCCACAACAAATTGTTGCTTTATAGTTTACATAGATGGGACAAGAGGCAAGTGCATATGTTGGACCCAGGGCAAAAAGACATAATATGGGAGGATCCATAATAGTGAGTGAGGTGTCCAGAGGGGTAGAAAAGGAAAATAATAGTGGTTATTGTCTCACATGGGACGTGATGTACAAGAGAGAGAAGGCCAGGGGTTGGATATATATAGTGGAGTGATGGTTCATTGGGAATGAAGGAAGAATTTGGCTAGTGTGTATGGAGAGAGCCCAAGCCTCTCGAAAACTAGGGGAGGTGGTTTTATTTTCTTGTAGTTTGTTGTTTTTGTGTTTCTGCGAGTGTCTTGTTGCTGTAATAGGCTTTTCTTGCTGTTTATCAAGTTAAATATTTAGCAGAAGCATGTTTCAGTATTATTTTAGCTTGGTTTCCATCAGCATATTGATCCTTGATAGGAGATAAGGTAATAAAGTTTTTGCACCCCTCAGACCAAATACTACACTCATGTGGTATCAAGAACAAGTAGTTGACTATAGTTTTAGTTTCATTGAACTTGACACAAAAATAAGATACTCGTTACTACACTCATATGGCTGTACAAAACTTCATAATTAATTCTTGGCATCTTTAATATTTGGGGCACCCTGTGATAATATTTTTTTAAATGATTCTTTTAAGTTGAAACCAATAAAATGTTTCCATTGTATGTAAGAATTCGTGTGATAGATGTCAAGTACCTCATATGTAAGAGTATCAGCAAGTCCTTGGATTCGGTCAATGCGCACACTCTTCCCAAAGAGTTTAGAGAATGTAGGATCACCATGGCGTGACTCTAAAGCTACACTGATACTACAGCCATCATCCCCAAGATTGTTAACAAAGCCTTGCAGACAAGAAGTTGTGACTAAACCCCTGCTATCACATGTTCTCACACAAACCATGTCTCCAGGTGAAAGCGTAGTAGGTGGTAACCGGTGGTTCCCTTCAACCTTGAATAACACCAAATGCATTCCTCCTAATCCTGTTTATGATATCAAATGTGATCACACCTCTTACAGATTTATTTTTTGAGTTAAGGAAAAAAAAAACTTTTGGATAAGAATATAATTGAATGATCGCATTGCATCACATCAATTTTGTGATAACCTTTACTTGAAATCAATCAGATTGATTTGATAAGGAATTTGATTATTGATGTAAAGAGACATCCACTGAATTATATTGTAAAAATGAGTTACATTTTAATAAAAATTTGGCACCTTCAGCAAAAGTTCAGTATAGATAAAAGAATAAATTCAAATCTATCTTCCATATTTATCGAATCTCTGCAATATTTAAGTTATGATATGAACATTGGATACTGAATATTGTGCACTAGGTATCTATATAGAAGTAACCTGAATCTACAGAATAATTATTTAATCTGTTAACAACTTCTGGAAAGCAGTTGGGAAAAAGCAATCTCAGGTTCACATTGCTTTTATCTGCTCATTGAGTTTATCAGAATTTCTTAAAATACCAGTTATCAATTATAATTATAAATATTTCTTGATTGGTACATGTCATCCTTGCGCAGAGGTAAGGCTAATCTTTTTTGTGTCGTTCCAATTTTATTGGAGACATAATTATAAATATTACTAATAAAGAGAAGTCAGTGTTTTTTTTCAAAGTAATTGAATCCTTAGCTTTGCACAAATAATAAATTCATGAGTAGTATAGAGAAGTAAAAGTATGCATTTAAGCTGAATTCTGAGAAAACAAACACTTGTAACATGTCCAACAACAAACTTGGATGAAATTAATAAACAACATGGTTAAAACCTGCCAGCCTATGTTAACTAGGATGGATAGGTAGAAAAGAATATGGATGAATAACAATAAACAAAACTATCAAAAGCTAATCACATTTGTTATTTATAAATGTGCCGATGCATTGAAACAAAAGTAAATAAGAGATACCCAGACTAAAATAGTTGAGAAGTTCTTATCATGCGTAGCTTGAACAAAAAAGGTTCTTCAGACAGTTCTCCCGGCAATAGAATAAAATAAGCAACATTCGATATTACATGTCAAAGTCTTTGGCTGTTTGCTGATGCTGGAAATGCCTCAACAGAAGTTTGATTGGATTTAATGAATTAGAAGCATCATCTGGTATATTAGTATAAACAAAATACCACACAATTGCATTGTCTTCAATTCATCGCAAAGATGGGGCATACTAGCAGCCATAAACACGGTTGTAATTGTTTTACAAGATGCCCCCTAGAGTCAATAAGAAGTGGAAATAAAATCATGTGCGCAATATTAAAAGAGTTTCCCATAATATAAACTTGTACCACAAGCCTGTGAAAAGTCAATTATATCTATCTCCAGGGCACAGTATAATTGAAAAAATGCATACGAATAGACATAGATATGAATTTTCTTACTTACAAAGAACAAAAATAAAAGTTCAAACTAACTTCTTTTAAAGCACGTAAAAAGGAGAGACTAAATTGTAGGAGAAAAGTGAGATCTGAATATTCTGATTTGACGTGTCTTAAAATTGGAAATTAACTGAGAAACAGGAGTAAAAGAAGACCTGTAGATGTACTGACGGCAGTTAAATTGCAAATGGTATCACAGAGTTCTTGCCGAGCCTGACCATGGCTAACCAAGAACTCAATCGGCTTTGAGGAGTCAGAAGTATCGTCTGGTCTGGGAACTGCATCCAGTTCCTCTTGAGTAAACTCCAACTCGGCATCTCTTTCTATACGGAGTAATTCTGACATGCGCTTGGCGAATTCCTCAATTCTGCGCTGTATTGCCTTGACGTTCTCTATGTCCATTCCTAAAACGCCTTGGACGGAGACAGACTTTGGCTGCGCTTCCTTTCTTACAATTGCCCTATGCTGAGCTGTAAATGAATAAATAATTCTCAGCTCTGCCAGTGCTTACTCATGTTGGAGCAATGTAACAAATTTGAACCAAAAACATACACTAGAAACCTGAATTGGCGAGCTCTTTCAGCAGTTTCCATGATTCAGTTTCACACCAGTTCTGGACCAATGATTTACGCTGGAGTTCTTGAAGAACGTCACGCAGCTCCCTTTGAAAGTGATCAAACAGCGTAGGATAATGGGTGCAGGCTTTCAAGCAGATAACTTCAAGGCCAAGAGGCATGGGAACAGCATTCAGATAAGGTTGAGCCTGGATTACAAAGGTGAGGCCTGGTCCCATGCGCTGCCTCAGCTCCGTGAGCTCCCCCTGTGCCTCTGCTGAAGCAAAATCAGAAGCCATGGCCCTCATACTATGACGAATCCAACTCACGACGCTCTTCCCCAGATCCTTCCGCCCAAGCGGGTCTCCATTCTGGTAGATACCACTCACGTTGCGCGGCGCCTCAATGCTACTTTCTCTCCCCCTCTCAATGTCTTGGACCTCCTCCTGTTCGTCTATCTGGGTGTTCAAGTCCACTGCCGGTACCACCGGCAAGGATGACTGGGATGGATATTGGGAAGACCCATTCTTTCTAGTAGCGTTACCCCCAGTAAGCTTTGTGGTTGCCTTATATCGACGTCGTCTTCTGCTTTTGGTGTTATTAGAAAGCTTAGTTTCACTGCTGCTGCTGTAGGTGCTGTTGCGTATGAGTTGTTGGAAACCGAAGGAAGGGGATGAACTGTACAAGGTGTAGGCATTATTACGAGTGAATAGACTGAGAGACCGAAGTGAAGAAAAGGGTCCGATAAAGGCATTACAACGGAAATGCAAACTTCGTTTTGAAGCCAATTTTGCTGGGATTCTACTGCAGAAGAAGCAAGTCGACGTAGCCATCGCTGATTGTCTCTTTTAGATATTCAGACCCACTTTCTCTTCACAAGAAACCGAGTCATTAGGAATAGATATTTTTTCGATTGCAGATTGCCGAGGCAGCAAGATGCTTATATTATGTTGGCGGACAAATAAGGGCTTTTGAATTTGAACCGTGAGTTGCATTTGAGGCAAGGAAGGAAGCGTTCTCGTTCTCTTGACCGTTTTCTCTATTTTATGGGAGTGAAGAAAACCAGTGACAGCGAGGTTTTTGAGGAAAGGACTTGCTGAAAAAGAAAGCGGGAGAAGAGGGCCGTTATCGCGTACCACTGAAGGTAGGTCCCAGGTTAGTGAAGGTGAAGATTCCGGCTCCATCTTTGATTGGCTGCTGATGATTCTGTGGCGTGGCTGGCTCAACCCCCTTCTAGCTGACGTGCTTCTTTATTGTTCTCGTGTGTTAAATTTCTCTCCGCCGGGTGTTTTGCAAATGGACATGTGGAGTGGAATTGTTCTGCGTTTTCTAAAGAATACGATTTTTAAATGTAAAAAAACTAAGCTTTAATTTTGTACTAGATACTGTTGGAGTGGAGTTAGTGTTGGAGTGGAGTATGAATAGAGATGAAAGGTGATATATTAAAAAAATGTTTGACTAGATAGTACACCTGTGCCCATGAGTTTTTCAAGCGACTAGAATTTTTATCCGTGTGTGGAGGGGTGGAGCGAGGATTTTGTCATCGACCCAAGATTAAAAATTATATATGTTAGTTAAAAAATATATATATATATATTAATTTATTTCATATTTTAGATATTAAATTTTTTTAATTAACATATTATAAATATTTCAATATATTTATAACCAATATTTTAAAAATCCTAATTCTCACCCGTGCTAGGATAAGTGCCTATTGGATTATCCATGCTAAATACCAATTGGGATTTAGGAAAAATTGATAAAAAAGAAAAAACTAAATAAGAGAGTGAAATTGGCATTTAGTAATGTAAAAAAATATAAATCCTATAATGAGATAAATCTAAGATACCAAATATTCTAAAAAACAGAGAGTGTTAACCTTTTAATCTTTTTAACATAATTTTAGAATAAAGTATAAATTTTAGGGAAACTAAATATATATAATCTCAACATAATATAAAAATTTGATAAAAAGTTGAGGGACTATGGCTCTCTCATGTCTCCCATTCCCCCGGTACAATGTGTGTTGAAATAGTTAGGAAATACTTTTACTTTGAGAAAACAACTTTACTTACCGTGCTGCATGCTTGGAAGTTGGAACGTGTTTATTGAACATTTGTTGTGAAATACTGAAATCCATTAGTTAAATACTAATTATAATGAGATTAAAATATACATGAAGAAAAAAAGCGAATTAGTTAAGTATCAAATATATGTAATGCTTTGAAAAAGTTTAATTGTATGTTATAAAAACAGGTATTAATAAAAAAATTTCAATTAAGATTCAATGCATAAAGCTTAATAGTGTTCAAGTTATATTATATTATATATATATGTAAGTGTTCTATTTAAGATTACATTTAATAAAAAGTTGAATCTTCTACCAAAAGGTGTCGTAACTAAAGTCTTGCAAACCAAAATTTATAATGAAGGATTTTGGAAATCAGTCGATGACATTAAAAAAGATAAATAACGCTGATACAATTGAAGCAATAAACTAAATTTAAATGGTGTCCTCCATTCAATACTAGCATATCAGATAAAAAATTGAAAAATTGATCTATATACATGAAACCTTTGATAAGCAAATTAGACATATTTGTGTAATTGAATGAAGAAATTAGTAGACTTCCATGTTCCATCCATTGCTTTGCTCTCTTCAATTATCTCTTATAGTAAGCCAAATCAATACTGCACATTATAATGAGCACAACTCGATGAGCTAAATTTCTCTACAAATGTTAAGTAGGTTATTATTAGCTTATTGTCCTACAGCCTTCAAGTATTCTAGTGGATCTGAAAAATTAGGCGAAAGAAGGAAAATGTTTCTAACAATCTTTGACAACCGACCCACACATATAGACATTTTTCTAATCCATGTGTGGATGTACATCTCTCCTTTCTGATGTGTTTGTAGTCAGCTTACAGCAAAGTTCAACATGAAACTGTAAATTACAAGACAAAAGAACACGAATCTACTTAATTCACTTGCAAAAAAAATTATGCATACTTATAGCTTGAAAGAAAATTATATACCAATATGCTAGATGCAAAGTTATATGTTTAACATATGGAACTTATCAAGTAGAATTCATCTCATACCATAACAACACAAAAATAAGCATAATTGTTAATGTAGCTAGAATTCCCAAGAGGGGATGAATTGGGCTTTTAAAATTTCCTACAAATCAACAAAGTAATGTAACAGTACCAATATCCTTAAAGCAAAGCAAGGGTGCGAAAATAGAGAGTAGGGATGGAAAGAATCAAACATAATGATTTATCTTGATTCAACTACTCCACTGACCTATTTCCAGTTTTTTTTTAAACGATAAGATCCTATTTTTAAAAAAGTGATAGTTATAAAATTATTTTTATTTTTTATTTTGCATTTAATAAAATAAAAAGATGTTAAAAATAATATAAATTAAATTAAATCTAGATGGTCCTGATTGCGATGAACACCAAATGCAAATTCTGAGGACCCATGATGAGGTTGTTGCTGATGAGCTTAGGTAGACGGGTTGACTTTGGGATAGTGATCTCAGTGGGGGTAGTGGTACAGCTAATGAACAACATGCTGTGGATTATATTGTTGACACTAATATGGATGCAAAAAATTTTTAGTTTCATCTTCTTCATCGAGTGGCCCCTTGAAAAGTCACATTTTTATCATATTTTTATTCCCTAAGCCTAGTGGTTTTAGTACTTGATTAAGGCTATTTTAGGGTTTTTATTGCATTTTCATGTTATAACTGATTTTATATGTTTAGTGTAAATATGTGATAAATCTTTGGAATTGTGTTTATTTTGTGATAATAATTCATGTATCTTGAATTTAGTGCTTAATTCTTTTTATCGAAGTTATTTCCACTAAGTTAGGTTAATTATGTGTTTAATTGTTCTTCATCGGGTGACTAAATTAGAGTTTTCTATATGATACATTGTGAGTTTTTTTCAAAGAGCGTCAATTCCTTCATCCAATTGATGATTTCTACCATCCCATATCATTAGTTTTTCATTCATGTTTTATCCAAAAATCTATCGTCTCTACTACATTTCCCTTGCACATTTTACCCCCTTTAAGAAAGCCACTTGAATTTCAATTTAATTTTCCCTAATGATTTTGGATTTAATCACTTAATGATTGTTTTAAACACTTAATTAAAGCTAATTAGAGTTAATAAGGTTTTCTAAAGCATTAAGTTTTGTAAATTAAAGAAGGTCAAAATTTGGTTTAACTAAAGGTATTTTGGTCATTTTTCTTAGGACTCTATTTTCTTAGGATTTTTAATTCCTTCCTTTTTCATCATTTTCATAATATTTCCCCTTATTTTTGATGAAAAAATTTGACCAAATTATGCCCTTAATCTTGATTAAATACTATTTATATTTTTAGATCAAATTAAGTTTTATTCATTAATGTTACTTGATTATTACTGTCACATCTTTACTATTTCTTGTAACATTTTTTAATAGGTTTTGGGCATGGAAACATGGGCATTGAGTTGGCTAAAGGAGGACACATTTAGCAAAGGGAAATAACCTTATTAGACTATCCATTACACATCATCTACATGTTACCCTCATTAATACATATAAGCATATACATCATTAAAAACTTTAACCTAGCCTCAGTTAAACACTTATTCAGATTGGAATCAAGCCACCCATTGTGCTCTTTCATCCTCTCAACCTTTCTTGATGAAAATCTAGCCAAATTCTAACAATTTCCACCTCTTCTCATGCTCCCAATGTGAAATCTGTCACTTCCCATACCATTTCTGCACCTTTCCATCATCATTCTCACTCAAATTCATCTTCTCCTTAGTCTTCCAAGCTAGGGCTGAAGTGACACAAGAACAAGGAGCTAGAATTTTTGCAAATCTAAAGAGAAGAGCAAGCATCAAGGACAATTTCAACATCAACTCATCTTCTCCTCATCTATTGCTCATGGCTAATTCTTCTACTCCTTCTCTTGGTGTTAATTTCATTTTCCAAGCCATGGAAGATTCACTACGTAAAATTTGGGTTTTGTTGGCACTTAATAGTTGGCCCTTATTAAAAAAAAGCGCCAATAAAAAGTGAGGTAGAGTCTTAAGTTAGCATTTGTTGGTAAAAATGTCAATTAAAGCATGACTTTTTATTGGTGTTTGTTGGTAAAAATGCCAATAAAAATAAGATAAAAACTTTACTTGGCATTTATTGAATAAAGGCCAACTAAAGTATGGAGTTTAGTTGGTGTTTGTTGAATAAACGCAATAAAAAGCCATGCTTTAGATGACATTTTTTAGAATAAATGCTAAAAAAACTGTTAACTTTATTTAAACAAACACAAGCCACAAATCACGAATATTAGCCATTGATTAAATGTGATCTGACCATCCTTATTCCTCTTCCTTCTGTCCCTTACTTTTCTCTCTTTCAATTTTTTCCCACCTCTGCGTTATTCTACATTTAGGTCAAAATCTCAGTCTCTCTCTCTCTCTCTCGATCTTTCTGTTCTTCCTTTCTGCTATCTTCTTCTTCTTCTTCTCCTCCTCTTATCTTCTTCCATGTATAGATCTAAAGCCATTATATCTATGAGACAAGCCAAATCCTAAACCTCTTCTCATTCGAAATTGCTTGATAGAACAAATGAAGAGACAAGCCAAGATCTTGCACAGGATCAACAAGATCTAGAGATTATATCTGATGGGTAGTTCTCGAAATTGATGGAGGAAGTTGCAAAACTTATGGGGAAGAAAGCCATCGCGTCAGAGTCAATCATCGTTGTAGATGAGTTTCTTCCGCAGTATTGGTGGTGGGCTACCACAGAGGAAGCTTGGCGAGCTTATCAATGGTGGATTTGGCCTTTTTGATGAGCAATTGACAACTTTGTTGGGACAATTGAGGGTGTCAGTGCTAATTTCGGACCTTGCTTTCTGTGATTTTTTTTCCAAAGCTTTCTGTGAATTGTTATTAGATCTGTATATTTCAAACATTCTGTATACTTTTTTGTTTCTTCTTCTTCTTCTTCCTCCATAAAGATTGTTGATTTTTGGGATTTATTTGTCTGCAAATTGTCTAGAGAAAACGAGAGAAAACAAACTTGCAGAAGAATAATTTTTTTAAAAAAAAAATTCAGAATAGCTTGCGTTTGTATACAAAGGCCAACTAAACTTGGGTTTAGGTGGCGTTTGTAACAAATGCAAAAAAAAAGCTATCCCTTTTTATCAGTATTGAGATACATGGCATTTTTAAAAAGGCAATAAAAGGCAAAAATAAATGCTGGAATAAGTCATTTTTGGTGTAGTGAGTGAGATCTTGTGGTTGTTTCAAGGAGGTAAGGAGAGATGCATTGAAGGGTAATGAAATTAGCAAGACTATAAGGGGATGATTCTTTCTCTACTCTACTTTTCTACCTAGTGTTTTGTATTAATTTATCATTTCAATTTAGGTTGAATTGTAGATTTAGGTTCAGATTATTCATGGATATTGGTTTGTAATTATCTAAACCAATTGTAGATACTGAAATTGATGTAATTGAATTATTGACTTTTGTTATTAATGGCTATTGGAAATTGTTGTTAGACCACTCATTGATGGACTGACTTTTATTTGACCCTATAATTAAATTCATTAATAAAAATTTATATTTAATATTTATATTTGAATTTGAATTTTGAAATTCAAAATATAAGTCTATAAGAGGAGAAGTTATGTTATGAGAAAGTTAGTTTTTCCTCCTTCTTTCCCTCACTGGTGCCATTTGTGATTTCAAATAAAACCACGTGGAATGGAAGATTAAGAAGATTTGACAAATAGAGATAAAGGCAGTAGATTAATTTGCTGAAAAGAGTACATGATCTCTTTTTCTCTTATATTTTTATCAGAGCTAGGTTCGCTCAATATTCTTGTTCCCTGGCTATATCAACAAACTACGTGCGTAATTGCATGAATTTTTAATAAAAATACACATAATTAGACAAATTTTGCACAATTGAGCCTTAGAGACAAAAATTGGGGATTTTACATAATGCAAAATTAGGCCATAAAATTTGAAATGTAAATAGCCTATGGATGCAAAATCTTGGTCCTAAAATTTGGGATTAAACCGATCAACCACTTGAGAGAAATTTGAGAAAAAAATTTAAGGTAGAATTATGAGAAATGAAAAACTTTCGAGCATTATAGTTTTTGCAATGAAATTCTATAGACTTTAATAGTTCATAATCCTATGAAATAAGCTTTCTAACACCACTAAAATCATTGAAATTGGAGTCAAAATGAGTAAGATATGTTGACTTGAAGATGATTGTCTAGAATTCATTTTTCTAGGAAATATGATTCTAGGACCAAATTTCAAGGGCTGGTGTTCTCTCCTTAGGCAATGATTAGAAGCAAGCCATATATCAATAAAAAGTACATTTGATGAGCTTTCCAATGATATAGAGTATGTGTGATTCTAGGACCAACTTTCAATGGCTGGTGTTCTCTGCTCAGGCAATGACTAGATGCAAGCCACATATCAATAGAAAGTACATTTGATGAGCTTTCCAATAATATATAGTATTGCAGAAGATATGATTCTTGAAACTTTAGTATTCAAATATGGAAAATTTCCAGAAATTGCATAAGAGTGTTATTTTTTTTACTGAAGGCATAAGATTGTTATTAAACTAATGAAATATATAAACAAATAAAGTAAAGAAGAAATTCTAAGAGAGGATAACAGATGAGTAAATGTGAAGAGTCAAAAAATAAGTGTACTCTATTCATTCAACAAAGGTACATATTTATACATAAGATAAGAATCCATAACCATATAAAGGATAATAGTTCTTTAATTAATTAAATAAGATAAAAAGAAAATGTGACTCAACATTAAAGTAAATAATATTCTAGATGGATATCCAATATCTTTATAATACTTCCCTTTTAGATGTTCATTGTCAAATAATGTGTCTTATTAAAACCTTACTCAGAAAAATCCAATGGGATAAATACTTAGTGAAGGAAAAAGAGTACATAATATTTAGATTTCCATTAGTGCTGCCTCATTATAAAACTTTAATAGGGAAAACCAAATGGACAAAACCTTGGAAACGGAAAAAAGTATAGCATAGCATTTTCTCCTCTTGATGTCAACATTTTATATATGAGTTGATGCATTCCAATACTAACTTCTCAAAAGTTGTAGCTAATAATGTCTTGGTAAACAAGTTTGCAAGATTATCACAAAAATAAATTTGTTGAATATCTATGTCACTACTCTTTAGAAGATCATGAGTGAAAAAGAATTTTTGTAAAATATGTTTCATTCTATATCCTAAGATATGGTACTTCAAGATCAAAAAGTTCTTCATCATTCTCTCGAAAGTGAAAATGATCTTTATTCACATCCAATGATCTTACAATAATTGTTGTAGTTAATATATCTATTTTATTCATGTTGAATTTTTAGTATAAATTAATTGATTAAGGAGAATCCCATTTGTTAAGTACTTGATTTGCAAACCAGGACAAAATTTTGGTCTTCCAAGATCTTTCATTTAGTGCCACTGATTGGTCTAACAATTGGCCTAGGTACCAAATCTCATACTTGGTTTATCTCAAATTGATTGAGCTTCTCTTGCATACCCATTACCCAGAATTCATCTTTTAATCCATTTTCAATATTGTTTGGTTTAATTTGAGAGATAAATACACAATGATTAATCTGATCTATTAACTAATTTCTTGTTCTTACTTGATCATAAATCTCACCGATCACTTGGTCAACAAGATGACTCCTCTGATATCTGTAAACTCTAGATAGTTCTTGATCAATCTCATTATTATCTTGCTTTAGAACCTCTTCCTCTATTTGCATAGAAGCTAATTTTTTTGGAGGGTCATTTTTACTCAGTTTCATATTGCTCAAATTGTAATTTGTTCATCTCCATCTTCTTTAGAAGGTTTAACTAGAGTCTCAGTTTTTACAAATACTACATATACAAACTCTTCTATTACTTAAGTTCTCATATTATAGACTTATAAGTCTTACTTCTATTAGAGTGGCTAAAAAATATACCTTCAACTTATTTGAAATCAAACGTTCCCAAGTTGTCCATATCATTATTGTGAATATAGCACTTGCAATTGAAGACATGAAGGTGTGATAGATTTGGCTTCTTTCAACTTAGAAATACTTTGAAAGTTTCTTCTCATTTGGCATAGCTCTCGCCATTTTCTCTACAGTTCTATTCTTCCTCTCAATGACACCATTTTGCTATAAAGTTCTTAGAGTTTAGAAGTTGTGATTAATTCCATTCTTTTCATAGAACTCCTAGGAGTTTGTGTTCTCAAATTCACCTTTATGATCTGATATGATAGTTACAATAGAAAAACATTTCTCATTTTGTACTTTTTTAGTTAAGATAACAAATGTAGCAAACACCTTATCTTTAGATGGAAGAAATATAATCTATGAGAACCTTGAATAACCATCAACTATTACAAGAACATACAAATTTCCACCAAATCTCTTAACACGAAATGGACCAATTAAATCCATGTAAGTAACTGTAATGGTCTTAAAGTAGAGACAACATTTTCCAGGGTAAATGATGACTTAATTTGCTTCTCCTGAAGACAAGCATAAGATTCCTTATCTTTTTCAAAAGAAATGTTAGGTAAACCAGTTACTAGTTCACTTTTAACTAGCTTATTAAGTTGATTCATATTAACATGAGCTAGTCTCTTGTGCCAAACCCAAGACTCATCATTTTTACTGATTAAGCATATAGAGTCTAAGGGATTAAGTTCATCAAGGTCAATAGTATAGCAGTTACTATCCCTTTGTGCTCTTAGGATGATTTTCTTGTCACTCTTTTTTATTACAAGGCATTCCTTAGAGCTGGATAGCACCCAATTTCCTTGGTCACATGTTTAACTTTAATGTATGTTTATTTTATAATTGATTTTACTTTTGTTGTTTGAGTGGCTCAACTTAAAATGAACTTGTGATAATTGATACTTAATCGGATTTTGAAGCCAAATCCTCATGGAAACGATACTCTACCCACTCTGTATTACTTGTCTTGGCCTATGTGCTTGTGGTATACGCTAGGTGGTGAACAAGTTCTTGGTGTCATTATCAGGGATTTGAGTGCCAAAACTGTTTTTGGTTGATCTTGATTGGAGTATCATTAGCTTAAGCCTTAGTTTTGTACATATTTGTTCTTGTGTAGTTGTTTCTTGGTTGTTTGTTGTTTTCTTGTGCTTTAAGTATTCGTGTCATTTTTGTATGCTTTTGTATTTTCTTGTTATTTGTCATTTTTGTTATTGTTAGTATTTTTTGTTTTCATCTTTGTTTATGAATTTTAATCCTTGGTAGACAAAGGGGACAAGTGGTGGATTTGAGCATGATAAGTGTGATGTAAACACTTGTTATGCCACTCATATTAGTGAATCTCAATATGGTTTCTTGCATTTTAATTATTGTAGGGAGAGTCACTATATTGAATATGCCCTTATGTACTAACCTCGGACTATGTGACGGATGATTTCATTTGGGTTCAAACT
The DNA here is from genome assembly GCA_026686845.1 of Adenanthera pavonina. Classification (NCBI taxonomy): domain Eukaryota; kingdom Viridiplantae; phylum Streptophyta; class Magnoliopsida; order Fabales; family Fabaceae; genus Adenanthera; species Adenanthera pavonina. The sequence continues at coordinate 1,985,151 of JAIVEN010000037.1, forward strand.
AATTTGCTTGATAACACTTTCACCCCTAGATGGAATCATGAACAAACCTTGTCTTGGTATCATGATCGTTTTTATGCCTTCATATGCATCACATCCTTATCCCTCTCCCAATCCACATGAAGAGGAAACACCGTCATTCATGAAGAGAAGCCCACTATAGAGGATATGCTCTAGTGTGTTCTAGATAATAAAAAGGAAATGAGAGCTTATAATAAAAAGAAACTTAATGAACATGCATTATCCCTCCAAAATTTGGCCTCTCAATTAGGCAAAATGGCTTCTTTCCTTGAGTCATTGAAGCAAAAGAGACTTTACACAAATATAGTAACCTACACCCCTTTAGGAGATGAAGAACCTAGGTTTGAGGGAGTGAAAATAAGTTGCTCGTGGCTTGTGATAAGTTTGGGGGAGCTTATGAGTTAGAATGTTGTGGAAGGGAGCGTAATAAGTCAATAGAGGTTTTAGTTGAGGAGCATGGACCATGTTGCATTAAGAAAGATGTTGATAAAAAGGTCCCAAGATATCATTTAGAGAGTCCTCCTATTGAAATCTTAGCTTTTATTGAAAGGAGTCAAGTTGACTTTGTTGGGTGCTCAAATTATCTGAAGGCTCTGAAGCTCATTTATGAAAAGTTGCATTTAGAGTCTTTATTTCATGTGTTCAATGCCTATGGTCCGATGATACTATTGGTGGAGGAACCATATGTTCTTTGTTTGAATGAACATTCATTAATTTTGAAGCTGCCATACATTAGGAAGAAAGGAAGTGCAGCAATTATCGTGTTTAATACCTATGACTAAGTTTCTACTTGAAGAGTCTAGCTGAGGACTATAAACCAAGGGCTTCTTGGGAGGCAACGCAAGTTCTTCCATTGAGCTTTTGCTTTTATATTACTAATCTTTAGTTGGTTTTTATTTTGGCACTTGTGTTTTACTAGGAAAACCAATATGGCATTATGGAAGATAAGGAACACGAAGTTTGAAACTAGAGGATTGAGGAATGTAATAGAAATGACACACTCAAGGAAATTTCTTACACACTTATTATAATTGACTTATACTTCAATGAACTAATTCTTGGATGTGGGATAAGTTGATAATGCTTAATTTGAGTGTATCATGGAACTTGTAATTTTAGAATTGAATTTAAAGATGAGTTCTTGGTTATTATTAATGTGTTAGTTTTGATCTTTAATTTTAAAACTCTATCTTGCTAAGTGTGTGAAATCAGTAGTTGTGCTATGTATATGTTGATGATGGTGTGCTTGAGTTTCATTGTCCTAGAAGATTTTCCTTGGTTTAAAAAAAATGCACTTGTGGGATGTATTTTATGTTTTTGAATGTAAATTAGATGTACATTTGTGTTAAATTATGGTTGAAATTAAGTGCATTTGGGGGAAATGTTTATTAATGAAATTGGAATGCAAATTTGGTCATTTTTATGTGAAAGGTAGAGTTTTGACGCCATGACATGACTTTTTTCTCACCATGATATGCTGATATATTCTATGTAATTTTGTTGTCTGCTGTATTGAGTTTTTAGTAGCACGTTGTGGCTGAAATTTCCTTAGTCATGGTGTTAATTTGCAAGTGTTGAAATAGAAAGCTATAAAATCATGACCTATCATCACTGAAGTAATGCCTTTAATAAAAAAAAAAGGATTAATAAGCTGCTGCATTGCAGCTTGTGTGAAGGAAGGCTAAGAGTTTACTTTCTGAATTTATAATTAAAAAATAAATTTTATTTTATAAAAAAAACCTTAAAACTTCACTTAAATCCCATAGCTTTTGCTTATCTCCAATTTTACTCTACTACCCCAATGCTATGCTTCATTCGCAAGAAATTACCTCCCACTTTTGCTTTCCCCTTCCTTTTTCTGCTTCATCTATTCGAACCCTAGCCCCACAATTTCCTTCGTTCATTTCTTCAACTTTTACACAATCAAATAAAAAAAATTTCTACCTTTGGCTTTTACCATGCCTCTTTCTCCTTACACCATTACGATTCTTATCATCCATTTTTTGTGGCCATGGAACTTCATAACCACGCTTTCTCCACTGTCAATTAGCCATTGTGTTAGTCGCATCCCAACACCTTCCCTCCACTTCACAACTAGTTACTGTGCTCCACCAAGGTTAGCTCGTTGCCCCTTCATGGTTTGAAGTACAACTCATCATTTTCTAGTCTATCATTTCCCCACGCATCGTCCCCTATTGCTTGCTTCATTATCGGGGTTTTGTTCAACATTCCTGGGGCTTATGTGTGCTACTATAGTTTTCCTTTTTCAGCTTTCTATATGCTTAGAGTTATGCTCCATTCTAAAATGATTTTGAGCTGTGTAATCTAGTACCTTTGTAGCAACTTTGTAATCTCCCAAAAACTCTATTTCTCTACCTATCTTCCCATATTTCTCTCTCTCGGCCTACAACCCTCTATTAGTAAGTTCTACTTCTACTCTACTAGATTTTGTTATGTTGTATTTTATTGGTTTAAAGGCTGGTCAGTGGTCATTTTGAGGTTATTATTGAAAGGGGAGGGGTAAAATTTTTGTACTAGGAGTTGTCTTGAATTGTTCATAATATGTTGTGGCAAATTTTTTCTAGTTCTATTTTTCTAGTTTAATTTAGTGGTTAAATTGTTAACTTTAGCCTAGGACTAAAATGATATTGATGTGGCTGCTTAAAGAGAACTTTTCTGGTTTCCTTAGTGGTTAATTTGAGAGTCATATAGGGGCTAGAATGATATTGAACATTATAGTGGCTTAAGTATTTGGGATGGATTTTGAGGATTAGAATATTATATGATGGTGGGCCATTTTTATTACTTCAGGTGGTCAAGCTTGAGATTATATAATGGGGTTTGGTTTATTTAAATTCTCTTTTCTTAATCTTAGTTAGTTTTTGTTCTACTTTTGTTTCTCTTTTAGGATTAAGTTTGTTTAGTGTAGTTTTTAGATTTTGGTTAATTTTAATAATGGCATTGCTAATTGAGTGCTTCCAAGGCTAATTGATGATTTGTGATCCTCTATGCCCACTAATTTACCTTCATGTTCTTGTTCTGTTTTGCTTCTTTCTAAGCTATTTTATAGGTTGCTTTATTGTTGGTTGTGCAATTCTAATTTTATGTTGCAGACATGTTGGATGAAATTTGTCTACTTTTTGATGAACTTTAATGGGTTACTCTACAATGGGAATTGGGTTCTATTTTGTATGCTTTTCTTTTGTTACATTCTTTATAGTATATCTTTGGCTACTTGTTCGCTTTTGATTTGAAAAATTTTGGATTACTCTCATCCCTTCCCATGATCAATTTGTTGTGACATTGAGGACAATTTCACTAAGTTTAGGGGTGAGGGATTTTTTTGGTTGCTGAATGGGTATAATTTTCTTTGACTATTGCTTGTCCGCTCTTTCTAAATTTTAATTGAGCTAGATTTTTGGATTATCCTTTGAATTGAATGCATAGATTTGATAATGTTGGTTGTTTAAATTATAAGCTTTACAGAAAGGGTACATAATGTTTATAGTTACTTAAATCACAATATTAATTTCTTATTTTCTAGTGATTTTGAAGAAAAAAATTGTGCACAATAGTTAGAGTGTGGTTTGAATGCTTGTGTTGGGGGAAAAATTGCAGCAATTTGATGTGCATATTCTATCTGAATGTCAGTACTCTAGAACCTATCTTGGAATCCGTTGAGGCGATTCAGTAACTTTATGTAATTCTAAAAAATGATTTGGGCATTCTTTAAAATGCGATTGTGCCTTTCAAGACTACCCTTATTGAATATATATCCGCTTGCACCCCATTTGAGCCTTATATTGAAAAACCATATGAGATTTTATTTTTGTAACCAAGCTAGCTATCCTAACCTATATAACCTGAAAAACTATGAATTACCCTAATATTGAGATAAATGATAAATCATTTGTGGTAATTGTCAATGGTGAAGGGATGAAAAATGATGTGAATTATACATTTGGGTGTAGAATAATGTCAAGTATGCATGGTTTTAATTATTTACACTCTATAATTATATGTATATACTCCTTAAAAAAAACAGAGATATGATTAAAAAATGCAAAAAGAAATGGTGAAAATGAAAAAAGAAAGAGAAGAAAAAATAATAGAAGAGTAAAAATTGCAACATGTTTAGAATGCAAATATGACATTATGAGATAATTTTGGGGGGTTATTTGGTTTGGTGTAGTGATCCTCAAAGTGTAAAGTGAGGAAGAGTGGAGTTTGTGATGTCATTTTTCTCAAGGTATTTGAATTCTCTCTTTTCCCTTTCTTTCAATTAGCTATAAATTCAAGCCACTTTATAAGTCTAAAAGTCCCATTGATTTTGGGGATGTAAGAAGTCAAACTTATAATTGGAGAGGGAGAAAGAGGTTAGGTACATGAAGTACTGATCTTGAGGCTGCTTATATATGAAGTGTTACTTTTTGGTCTTAGCATTTGCAGGAAAGTTGTCATCTGGTTACTCTCACACACATTTTGAAATTATTGAAAAATTGGTTATTGAATTGTAATTCATGTATCTACTTTCATTCAAATCATTCCTATGTTGTTTATCATTGATAGCAACTTGTGAGGAAAAATTCATGTTGCCATGGTAATTGGATAATTCATACAATCTAGTTGGTTTTTTTGCTATATTTTACTCGAGGACGAGTAATTGTCCAAATTTTGGGGTGTGTTGACCTCTTGAAATTATGCATTTTTAGCATATTTTCTTTGAGTTTTCCAAGCTTTTGGTGAATATCTTGTAAATAATATATACTCAAATTAGGAAAATATACATTTTAGATATTTGGCTTTATACTTGCACTCTATTCTCATTTATACATATTTATGCTTTTTTTTTTGGATCATTAGTAGCTCTCAATATTTTACTCCTTTTGTAGGAAATTTTGTGAGATGATGATTATGTCACATTGCCATTAGAAAAGTATGAAAAGATTTTGAAGGTGATGGAGTTAGATTTCTTAGCTATGACTAGTTATTACAAAACTTTAAGAAACACAGCAAAAATTTGGACAGTGAGCTCTATCTCTAGACTCTAAAATTTATAGTCATGGTGTTAATTCTCAATTAGAAGTAAGAAATTGGATGGAGAGCAACTTCGCCATGATGGAACTTTTTCACATCATAACTTCTATCGTGATTTTTACAAAGCTGTGTGTTTTGGAGCATTCTAAACATTTGGAGACGTAAGAGGGTTGTTATGGAGAATTGGGGAGCTAGAGCTTGGCTTAAAATGGAGATCTAGTGATTTCTTTTCTAGTTTCTCCTCTTCATTTACTTCCTTTTCACTTGGGTGGTTGTTTAATTGTTTTATATTGTTGATTTTCTTTGTTAAACTTTCAATGTGTAGCTAAACTCTTATTCTTGGGATTATTGTAGCTTTATTTATGGATTAATGTGTGTTTCCTACTCTTTGTTGCTATATAATGATATTTATATTTACCTATTTTTGCTTTTCATGCTTCCATGTTGATTGACCATCTATTTTGATTGATTTAAGTATTCTAATAATGGAGCTAGATATAGAGAAATTGGAATAGACATTCAATTGGGTTGTGTAGGAACTTGAAACTAGTATTGTTGAGTGGATGATTTGCTAATGAGGTGGAGATATACTCCTTGGCCTCACATAGTCAAATTAGGTTTGCTCTTAATGATGCTAATTAATTAACCTTGTAAGAGATTATGGGTAAATTAATTAGGAAACATCTTTGCCATTGAGAGATGGTTTGAGATGAAATTGAATTCTAGACTATTACTAAATGCCATTGAATGCAATTAAAAATACGAAATCCATATACTATGAAACAAGTTTAGTAATAATAATTCTAGGTTATTTCCTTTGTCTAAAATCACCACTAACATCTAACTTTGGTGTATATTTATTTTATATTTGATTTTACTCTTATTTTTTGAGTGGCTCAACTTAAGCGAACATATGATAATTGATACTTAACTATGTTTTGAAACCAAATTCTCATGGGAACGATACTCTATTTGCTTTGTATTACTTGTATTGACTTGTGCGCGTGCAGTGTATGCTAGGTGGTGAACAATAATGATATAAATGTTTTACTTTTCAAAATGAGTTTGTCTCTCATAGATATATGAGAGATGCATATTTAACTCTACTATCTGAAATTAAAATATTTACCAATAAATAACATCCCATGATAAAATTAGTTCTAATAAAAACAAATCAAATAAGCAACTGCAAATTGAACAAAGATTACAATCAAGCTTTAAATTAAAACCAAATGAAACAAAATTCCAATTCTTGTTCATAAACAAATGTAATCATACAATAGCTTAGAGAAAAGATAAACAAAGGTAATCATACAATAGCTTAGAGAACAGAAGCCCCATCATATCAAATTCAATCAAATATCTTAACAAAACTAACACAATATAGTGAATATTAGATAGAGAGAATTATTGGCACATAAAACATGACGTAAGAATATCATCTTTAAAATCTAAAAAAAAGGATAAAACTTTCTTGGAATTACTTTCTTGAGAGGACATAAATAGAATGAAGTAATAGGTATGGATACACAGTAATGAGGATAAATAACTAATCCAGCATAGTTAGAAGTCACGAAAACAAGTGACTGTTAAGTTCACGAATAATAGGCTTGAGGACGATGCTCATAAAAATCTATCTCTCCATTTCACATGTGTTGGCTAACATATGGGGCTAACACTTTCTATATATGCCCCTTGCTAGCTGTGTGTTAACCATGGCATGCCAAGGACCAACAAAACTGCTGTTAACAACCAGAGTTTTGTATGCAGTCCTCTAAAACCTTTTCGGCATCCATGGAACACAAATACCCTTATATTTCAATTATTCACAATACATGAAGTATAAGTAATAACTTTCTTATTTATTAGATATATCTTTTATCTACTTCAAATTATTAATTTATTTACTCACTAATTATTTGTTAATCTATTTTAGAAATTCACAAATTTTGGGTTGTTAAAATATTAGAGTCTAGGGAGTTTTTCTTTATAAAAGAACTAATATATTAAAATATATTAGCATAACTAATGGATGTAAGATAATAAATCCTATAATTATCTTATAATAAGGATAAAATAATCCTTATTACTAGCTATAAGAAATTTAATATTTTGTAAATCTTATATTTGCCTTTATTCCTCCATTATAATGCTCAAGGGCATTTGTCTTTACTATAATTTTTGAAATTTTAATATTCTGACACCATTTTTTCTTTAGTCTACTTAATTAGGCTTGGATCCAAAAATTATAGAATTTTTTATAGTTTGGTCCCTACTAAATTTTGGGATGTTACAATGTAACTAAAAACAAAGATACAACTGGAACACATGTAAAAACTTGTGTAATTATTCAATTTTTATATGACAAATTAAATTTAGGATGGTTCAGAATGACTTAAGAGTTTCTTTTTTATCTTTGATCATCCGGTATCTTAGGGTGGGTATCGAGGAATACTGGTCAAGTCTCTTACCACTTGACCAGGCGCCCATTGATGACTTAAGAATTTTATTTTATCATGGGCTCCTTATTAAATAATTTTTTTCTTTATTTTTTTCATCACATCATACCATTTCATTCTATTAATTTAAAATAAATTTTTTAGATAGAGGATTAGAAACAATATTTTTTTTTCAAAAAATTAAACTTCCGTGTTTGAATTTAATAGTTAATCTGTTAGTGATGGACAGTAGAATATTTTCGTAGCTAGGATTAAATTTTATTGTAATCAAATTCGAGTAGTTATTTTTTTGGTAACCAATTCAAAAGTTGATATTAAAAAATGAAATGCTAAAAATGGGCTGGACCTTGTCTCAAGTGCCCCTAGCCCGAAATCCTCAACCCAAATTCAACAAATGCCCCATTTATTAGGTATTCAAATTGAATAGAAATACAGTCTATTCAAAACAACATTTCTAATTTGAGTTTGATCTCTTTCAGCGATACTCTATCTGTACAATTCTGATATAGTTTTCTATGGCTTTCTCTAGCCCCCCACCTGACAATCCGTTGGGAGGTGAACGTGAACGTTGTTTAGGAAGGGCTCCTTCCTTAGAACGTACACGATCATTGCTTGTGGTGAACAAGGAGAGGGACTCTCTCCAAAGATAGTCAATACAAGTTCCTAGGGTTTATGGAAAAATGTACCCAGAGGATGCTAGATATGTGAAGAAGAAGAAGAGTACTAGAGATGATTTCGAGCTAAGAAATTTGAATCAAAGCTTTGATGAGGAATGACCATCTTTAGTCCTGGACTCTGTGGATCAGGCTACTTCTCAAGTTTCCTACAAAGGTATGCTTTTAGGGCATACTAAAGATGAGAACATGGAAGGGGAGGGAGTAGATTTAGGAGAAGATGAATGGTGGTCTAAAGTCCCACTTGCTATACCTCTGTTAGAGTTGGAGAAATCTTGCGAGATTTTGGAGGAAGACTTCCTTGTGGTGTTTGAGAAGATTGGTGGGCAAACCATTCTTGGGTTCACCTTCTCTCAAAGAGTGAAGGAGAAGCTATACCGTGCTTGGGACCTGACTTTGATCGTGAAACTGTTGGGTAGGCAGATAGGATACAAGGCCTTGGAGACCAGACTTAAGTCTCTTTGGGTTAAGTTTGGGGTCTTGGAGTTGATTGACATTGGTAATGGGTTTTTTGAAGTTCATTTCTCCAAGAAAGAAGAATATGATAGAGCCTTGTGTGAAGGACCATGGATGATTTATGATCACTATTTAACCGTTCAACGGTGGCATCCCTGTTTTGATCCACGAGTAGAGTCCATTAATCAAGTGGCAAAATGGATCAGAATTCCTTTTTTCCCGAATGAATTTTATAATAAGAAAGTTTTATCATTTATCAGTAGTGCTTTTGGAAGCACAGTAAAGGTGGATTGGAACACCACAAGGCAAGCAAGGGGTCTCTTTGCAAGATTTTGTGTGATCGTTAACTTGGATAGCCCTCTTATACTGGGATTCCATATTGAAGATAAGTACTTTAATGTAGAATATGAAGGTTTACACCTTTTTTGTCCTTGTTGTGGTCAGTATGGTCATGTGGTTTTGTCTTGCCCAGAGAAGACCAAGGTCCCAGAGCAAGACCCAAACACCTCTACTACCATGCTTGGTGATTCTTCAGGGGCACCCAAGGCCCCAGAACCTATCGGTAAATGGACGATGGTGCAGAAGCAAAGAAAACCAAGACAAAAAAAAGGAGAAAAATGATTCCTTGGAGAAGACAAAACCCTCTAGCTCAAGATTTTCCTACCTTACAAATCTTGAGAATAGTGACAAGATGGAACAAACCCTTGTGTTTTAGACACCTTTCCAGCTATCACACCAGAACCCTTTCTTTAAAAGAAATTCTAGGAGGAGTAAGACAAAAGAGGAGAAAAAGTCTTCAATAAAAAAGGTGAATAAGCCTAACACAAGTACAATGAGTTCTGCCGTGTCATCAGAGGAGTTGTTGAAGATGAGATTAGACTACTCAAATGCCCAAAGTGAAAACAGGGAAGGAATTAACGAGGTGTAACTAGTTAATACTCAAGAAAAGGAGAATGTTCCTTCAAAAGGTCAAATCGTGGAGCCCGCAAAATCAGACTTGCCTAGGACCCCTAGTTTTCCTCTTGTTGGACTACAAGTCGGGTTGGATCAGCAGGAACTAACGGGTAGTCCAAAAATCCTATCATGTCCCTTACCGGTCGCCCAGCCTTGTAATGATAGCAACCACAACCCCCAGATACAATTTCCTAGCTCCTAAGTGGATCACGGCCCATTTCCTATGGAAGAAGGCACCATTAATTTTGGCTCACCTCATTCCAGCCAGACTCCAAATCTAGACACAAACGAGTTAATGAGAAATAGTCTTGTTAGGCCAAACGAGATGCAATTCTGAGCCTGTCTGTTGGGCTCTCCTTACTCTACCATCTTTATGGATTTGGACATTATTTTTTGGAATATTAAGGGTTGCAATAAAGGCTTGCTTAGAAATGCTAAGCAGATATGGGGTTCTTGTAAACGTTTCATCTTTGCAATTGCTGAGAATCGATGCTCTAAAATCTCACCACTGTTAAAACTTAACTCGATGGGTTTTGATAAAGTAAACTGGGTACTTAGTCAGGGATTCTCTGGTGGCTTGTGTCTTTCTTGGGATAGTAGTAAGCTGGGTGTTGAAGTTTTAATATTGGACAATCAGTTTATTCATGCTAAGTGTGCATTCCAAAGGGGCAGGGTGTTTTATCTCATGGTAGTGTATGTGTTACCACACTCAAATAATCGATGAATTTTCTGGAATAAATTGTTAAGTCTTGCTATTGGTATCTCATGTCCTTGGCTGGTTATTGGGGATATGAATGACATTATTGATCACATGGAGAAAGTTGGGGGAGCGGACCTAAATCTTGCTAGGTGTCGATGGTTTGCTGAACAAATCCAGAATTGTGAATTGCTTGATCTAGGATCTAATGGACCTCATTTTACTTGGAGAGGACCAATCATAGCTGGTAGAAATAGGATATTTGAACGGCTAGATAGAGCGCTTGCAAATATGGCATGGCTTGATCAATTCCCTAATTCTCAAGTAAGAACCCTAAGCAGAACTGCTTACTCTGATCATAATCCTCTAGCAGTTTCCTTCGAAGCGAGATGTACATGCAACCCTAGAATTAAGCCTTTTCGTTTTGAAGCTATGTGGCTTCAACATAAGGAGTTTCCAGATTTCATTTAGAAAAGTTGGAAGAAGGAGCTTGACTTGCCGGAAGCTTTGGATGACTTTAAAGAAGATTTGGTGAAGTGGAATAAAGATGTTTTTAGGAATGTCTTTAGGAAGAAGAATGAGATAATGCGCCGCTTGAAAGGAATCCAACAATCAAAACATTACCCCTTCTCTAAATTTCTTCAAGTTCTTGAGGGCAATTTATAGTGAGAGCTCGATGAGATTATGCGGATGATGGAAATGCTATGGTTTCAGAAGGCCCATATAGAGTGGATTAAAAGTGGGGACCGCAATACAAGGTATTATCATTTGAAGACTTATGTGAGAAGGAGGACGAATAGATATTCGACTCTGCGCAATCAAGATGGAGTTTGAATAGATGACCCTATAGAATTGACTAAGTTGGTGGTCTCTTTTTACAAGAATCTATATACGAATGGCTGTGAAAGGGCTGAGTACCCTTATACTAGAGTGAATTTCCCTGCTATATCAGAGGAGGAATGCTTCTGCCTTGACAAGACTCCCAATTACCTTGAGGTGAAGGAGGCTATATTTGCTATGGGTAGCTTCAAGGCTCCTGGAGTGAATGGGTTCTCGCCTATCTTTTACAAATCGTAATGGGATGTGGTGGGCTCAAGCCTTACTAGTTTTGTTCAGGACCTATATTGTGGGGCAATTTCTATGGAAGGCATCAACAAAACTCTTATAGTTCTCATCCCTAAGATAGAAAATCCAACTCAGGTAACTCACTTTCGACCTATCTAGCTTAGCAATGTTGCTTACAAATGCTTAACCAAGATAATTGCCAATCGCATGAAACCTCTTTTGGATAAGATTATATCTCCTTTTCAAGCTAGTTTTGTCCCTGGAAGGAATATCTAGGATAATATTGTTATTGGGCAGGAGGTGCTATACTCTATGAATAAATTGAAAGGTAAAAGAGGCTTTTGTATAGTTAAGATTGATTTTGAGAAGGCTTACAATAAGCTTCATTGGAGTTTCATTGATGAAGTCTTAGCTGAAGTTGGTACCAGTACCCAATTTCGATCCTTGATTTATAGATGTATCTCAATAACCTCTCTCAACGTCCTGTGGAATGGTAGCCTGACAGAGGATTTTTACCCTCAGCGGGGATTGCACCAGGGTGACCCAATGTCCCCATATCTCTTTGTTTTCGGTATGGATAAGCTATCCCATCTGATTCTGGACAAAGTGGAGGAGGGCAATTGGCAACCTTTTCTCATCTCATGAAATGGTTTGAAAATTTCACATTTGATGTTTGCAGGTGATTTACTCCTTTTTGGTGAGGCCATTGAACCAAACATGCAAAATATGATGAATTATGTGAAAAACTTTTGTGATACATCTGGGCAAAGAGTTAACTTTGCAAAATTGTCAGTGTTTTTCTCAAGAAATGTAGATGAGAGGATGAGGGATATATTTGCAAGGAAGGTGGGGCTACATGTTTCTTCTGATTTGGGAACCTATTTGGGTGTCCCTTTGCAAAGAGGTAAAAAGAGTACTCAGACGTTTCATTACATAGTGGAGAGGACTAGGAGGAAACTTTCAAATTAGAAAGCTGCCTCTCTTTCTTTAGCAGGCAGAGTTATACTCACTAAATCGGTGCTTAGTTCTCTTCCCTTATACATGATGCTCTCTCATAAAATCCCTTCTTCAATATGTTTGGAACTAGAAAGGTTGGAAAGAGGTTTTATATGGGGGGACAACTAGGTGAAGAGAAGGGTACATTTGGTGAACTGGGAATTGTTGTGTCGTCCTAAAAACCAAGGAGGCCTTGGGTTAAGGAAACTTGAACCCTTAAATCAGGCATGTATTGCGAAGCTAACGTGGAAATTGCTGAATGAGGAGAATGGCTTGTGGACTGAAGTATTAAAGAAAAAATATATGGAGAGAGGAACTGGTATTGATGAGTTTGTTGTTAAGAAAGGGGATTCTAACCTTTGGGGATTTATTGCTCAACAATATGAGAGGATTCATGCGAACGTAGCTTGGAAAGTCAAAGATGGTTCATCAATTCTGTTCTTTAATGATATTTGGTTAAAGGATAGAACCAAGCTTGTGGATGTTGCAACAAAACCTATCCCTGAGGAGTTGCTGAATTCAACTGTTAATCAATGGATTCACTAATTCGGTAGATGGTCCTTAGACAAGATAGCTGAATTTGTTCCCCAGGACATTATCCCCCGCATTATGTGCATTATTCCTCCTACCTGGACCTTGGGGCCAGATGTAATATCGTGGACGGCCATGGCATTAGGAGAGTTTACTATTAAAAGTTATTACCAAATGCTGGTGGGGGAAGACATAGGCCTGGTAGATGGTATTTGGAAAAGAATATGGAAGTGGGGTGGGGTGGAAAGGCTCAGAATGTTCATGTGGCTTTTGGTTCATGAGAAATTGTTAACTAATAAGAGACATAGTAAGTGGTCCAACTGTCATCCTTTTTGTAATCATTGCCCTTTGATTGAGTAGGATGCCCTCCATATTGTTTGGGATTGTGTTCATGCTAAGCCAATTTGGGAAATGCTTGTGGTTAACTCTGAGAAAAATCGCTTCTTCACTGCTTCCTTAACGGAGTGGGTGTGCATGAATCTGACGGAGGAGGTGGTCCTATTTAGAGAGAGTGAATGGAATTTAATTTGGGGATTTACTGTTTGGCAACTCTGGCTGTGGCGTAATAAGTGTATCTATAATGACTCATTTAGAAGACCTAAACGCCCTTTGGATTATATTTTATAGCAGTTCCCTAGATTCTGCTTGCATAGAGTGCAGAATATTTATGATATTAATCTTAATTATATGAACATTCCCACTCATTGGGTTCCTCTAAAAGAAGATTATGCAACACTCAACACTGATGGTTCAGTTCTTCAACCAAATGAGAAAGCCTCATGCGCTGGTACAATCAGAGACCACAATGTTAGGGGGTTTCACATGTTTTTTGGGGAGTTGTAACATCAATGAAGCTGAGATGTGGGGAGTGCTTGAATGATTGAGGATATGCTGGGAAATTGGCCTTAGAAATGTTATTGTGGAAATGAACTCGTGGACAATGTTCAGCATATTAAAAGGTAATTCTAGTTCTACTCATTTCTCCTCAACGACTTTAACAGTGCTAAAATGGATCAAAAAGGACTGGCAAATTGATGTGTGTTACATTTCAAGATCCTCTAATTACTGTATTGATACCTTAGCTAATGTAGGGAGAGTCAATGAACTCCCATTTACTTTCTTTGATATTGCTCCCAAGTGTATTTGGGCATTGCTAATGTATGATGCTTCTGAGTTTTTAGCCCCTATTAGTTTCTATGAGTAATATTTTGAGGCTTTCACCTTTCATTTCTACCCAAAAAAAAAAATAACATTTCCAATTTGTTTGGCCGTCTTTTATTTATTAACGTTCTTAAATAGTTTTATAAAATTATTTTTTAAAATAATTTTTTGAGAATAATTAAATAAAAAATTTATTTAAATAATTATTTTTAAAATTATAACGGTTAAATATGTTATTTAAAATTGATAATTTTACTATTAATAAAGTAAATATTTTTTTATATTTTTTAAAATAAAATTTTTTATTTTTAAAAATAGAAAAAAATACCTGTTATGAGAAAACACCAATCAAAATCCAACATGCCGCAAAATTCCATACGGTTTTACAATTTTTTTTGTCCTCCGTTTCCTTCATTATACCGATGGCAAGTCCTGTTGGACGTCGAACGAAACAAAATAGCAACAAATTATGTAGTGGTTTTGAGTTTGAGTGTCAACAGACGATTTTGTTTTTACAATTCCCACTTGGACGAAGCAAGACGGTGACTCTCTCCGGGAACAACAAACAACCATTGTTTTACAGTCTGCTGCGTCTTCAGGAAAGAATGATCGGAGATGAACACCAACTCTCATACTTTTTCTAATATCGTCCGCCTGTTATCCTTTATCTAAGATCTCCGGAAATCATCGGTCTGTTTGGGTTTCTGTTTGATTGATTCTCGAGAATCATCACCGTTTGCTGCATGTAAAATTATCTTCTTTTGCGCTGAATGGATCTGGGGTGTGTTGTAATGCTATGATTTGGGAAATTCCATCCATGATGGGATTAAAATCTGTTGGTGGATTACTCGCATAAACCTAATTAAATCATCACTTGGGTTCAATCGTTGATTAACTGGTTCACCCTATTTCTTTATTTCCTTTCTTGTGTTATGCATAAATGGACGAGGAATTGGGCAAAGTCCATTTGTGAGTTGGAGCTATATTTGAGGTCCGGCTCTGGGTCATGGATGGGGTCAGCCCTGGTAATGAAGCGGAGCAGTTTCAGTGCAGAGACTTGGGCGCATCATCTTCATCTTCAGCTTCGACGCGGTTAGGATGGCGTCCCAGCCCCCATGGGTTTACTCCATATATATGGCCTGGTGACACTTCGGATAAATCCCAAACTCTGCGTGTGGTTGTGAGGAAACCCGTGAGTTACTTCCTGAATTTACTGCTAATTTTGATGATTGATAATAATTCTTTTATCATTGCTACTCCATATTTGCTGAGAATATCTGTGTTTGATTTGGGAGTTCAAGTTCGATGTTTTGGGTAATGAAGTATGGGCAATGAGATTTAGGGACGTAAGCTGGATTTGTGATTCTGAAACTGAAGCTAGGTTATGAGGTAATCAGCCACTTAGGGTTAATTAGGTCGCGTACTTTATGATTGCATACTGTGCTTATAGTGGCAACAGGCCTGCCATCTAGCCGGCTTATTAGGTGACAGGAAATCTCAAGAAATATTCCATGAATTTCTGACTAAAAACAGGCTTTATTTACACTAACTAAATAACAAATAAATAGCGCTAAAGTAAAGAGGAAAAAATGTTTCAACACTCCTAGAGTAAATATTAAGCATTCCCAGCTTGCTGCACAATACATCTAACTTCAGCTGAGGCATTGGTTTAGTCAGCAAATCAGCTACTTGAGTTGTAGTAGGTACATAGGTGACTTCCACCTGACCCATGTCAACCTTCTTCTTAACAAAATAGCGGTCTATCTCCACAAGCTTGGTCCTGTCATGATGCACTGGGTTCTTGACTGTTCCAATTGTTGCCATGTTGTCACAAAACATTCGAACAAGGTTTTCAGCATCTATCCCCAACTCCGTGGGCAATCTTTCTAGCCAAATGCCTTCACAAATTCCTAATGCAAGAGCACGAAATTCAGCTTCAGCACTACCTCGTGCTACTACTGGTTGCTTCCTACTCCTCCAAGTCAGTGAGTTTCCTCACAAAAAGGTGCAATACCTGGTTGTGGACCTTCTATCAGTGATGGAGCTGGTCCAATCTGCATCAGAAGAATTTTTTAAGATTGGGAGAGTAACAAAACCAAGTTCAACTTCTTACACACAAAATTCTTCTATTCTATGGATGTTACCTTTGATGAAGAAAAACCTTTTTACGCAAAATATTCCATCAAGGGGGAGAAGGGAGAACATGAACATGAATGGAATTTTTCTATCCCTTTAAATTAATTCACTAACACCACAAATCTCTTGTATGCAAACTTCATAAGGCCCTGTAGTGACACAAACAAGTTCTTAGAGCTTAATTTGAGAAACTCACTACCACAGTTCATTCTCTCAGGTTTTAATCAGCCAGGTGTGATTCTTATCTGTTTATCTAGTGTTGCAATGATGAAATTATATGGGTTTCAGCTTATGTTGATGACATCTTGGCCATGGGAAACTAGAACAGTAGCATCGTACAACTGATTTTTGCCCTAAATAAGGCCTTTGTGTTGAAAGATTTAGGTCAGCTCAATTATTTTCTCAGAGTTCTGGAAAAGAAAGCTAGTGATGACAGCTTACGTTTAGCTCAGTCCAAATATTTTCAGGACTTGCTTAAAAAGGCAAAAATGGAAGAGGCAAAGTCTATTAAGACTCCAATGACTCCTGGTACCAAATTATTAGCTCATGGCATAGATGACATGGAAGATCCTCGTTTGTATTGCTTTATTATTGGAGCTTTGCAGTACATAAGTATTACCAAACTCAACTGCTTCTGTCTCAGTTAACAAAGCTTGTCAGTTTATGCAAAATTCATTAAATAGCCATTGGGCAGCTGTCAAATGGTTGCTCAAGTATCTTTTAGGGACCATTGATTATGGGATATTTCTGAAGAAATTGTCTTCATTAAGTTTTGTGGCGAATAGCGATGCTGATTGGGGTTGCTATGTGGATGACTGACATTCTGTGTCTGGTGGTTGTGTTTTTCTGGGAGAGAATTTTGTGGCAGTGTTCTCTAAGCAGTAGGCTGTTGTTTCGAGGTCTTCTACAGAAGCTAAGCATAGGATTCTTGCTAATGTTGTGGTTGAAATGATGTGGGTTCATTCTCTTTTGTCAAAACTTCAAATTTCTATGGATCATGCTCCGGTTGTCTACACTGACAACTTAAGTGCATTCTCTTTAATTGCAAATCTAGTTCTCCATACTCACACGAAGCATGTAGAATTAGATATTCACTTTGTACAAGAAAAGGTTCAGAGGAAGCAACTGGTGGTAGCTTATATTTCATCTAAAATTAAGGTAGCAGATGTGTTGACGAAACCTATTGCTCATGATCAGTTTGCTGATCTTGTGTACCTGGTCCATCCTAAGTTTGATGGGGCGCATGTAAGGGTAGATGAGTTTGATTAGTTAAATTGCTGTGTTAGTTATAGTAACAGAATGGTTGTTAAACCTCTTGTATAAATACCTCTAGCCTATACACTATAGGATTGCAATACCATACATATCTTCTTTGAATTCATTCAGTGCTCAATTATGAATTTCTCTTGTTTAGTTGCTTAATTTTTTGAAACATGATCAAAAGAATTGTATGTTACTTAAAACCATAGAACTAATATTCCATTATTGAATAACTAAATTCAGTAAGCAATTTCCAGTTCTGTTAGATTAAGGATTTTCTAAGTTGTTCCTGTTAGAACTAGATTTGTTGAGCCATTTCTTTGGTACTGTTGTTTGCATGAACGCTTTTCCTATACTTGTTACACAACACTGCTTCCTCATCAGGAGAGATCAACAATTGGATTATAGATTCATCATATGAAATTTTGGTAGCTAATTTCTTATTCTCTTAGTGTGAAATTTCATTTTCCATCACACTGGGAATTTTGGAAATTCTTCGCTTGTATACTCACTCCTTCACCAAGTGCTGTTGCAGAACTGTTAAAAAAATTGCTGGAAGTTCATTTTCTTAATTCGAATATTTAACTATGGGATCATTTTGGTATTGATTTGCAGTTTTCTTATCATTTTTATTTATACTTGATTGTTTATCAGACTTTGTTACTCAAGACTTTTTACTCATGTCCAACTTCCAATTTGCAGCTTGTGGCAAGATTGACCAAGGAAATAGTTGAAACATACCAAATATGCAATCCACAGTTCAAATATTCTGAAGAGCTAAATCCAAAAAGATATTTGACCAGCCCATCAATTGGAGTGCTTAATGATGGCTATGATAATGTTAACTCAGATCTTATTTTGACAGTAAATTTTGCCTTGGTCAATTTAGAGCGAAATAGAAGGTTTGTCATTCATATTTCACTGCCTTTATACTTTTTGTATTTATCTCTTTATGGCCTGTGATTTTTTTTTTCCCGTATATTTTCTCTAACAAATTAGTCAAATATGATTTATGAAGCATAGATACTTCAAAATAAGAGGTGTGTTAATGACTGACACTGTTAGATACTTTTATTAGACATGACACCATTCTATGTGACACTCTAAATAACCTGTGGACACTTCACTTTTTGTCATGTCTCCATTCTGTGCCTGTATACGTGCTTCATGGAAGATGATGAAAATATGACAATTTGGACAGAAATGCTCTTAGTCATGAAAGTGATAATAAACTGATCATGCATATGGCTTTGGCACTTCTTCAGATGAAAGTTCTGTTTTATTTGTAAAATTTGTGTTGTGTTGTCTCTTCATTATTTTTTCCCTCAGATTTGGGTAATGCTCTGTCTTTTTAAATAAGAACAGGCATGGGTCATGTGTGAGCCCTGCCTATGGGTTTGAGTCATTTCCTAACCTTTGATAGTGAGCCATAGTTTAGTTGGCCTTTGGCTTAGGCCAGACACATCTATTGGGCTTTGGTCCAAGCTTGAATCACCTTGGGCTATAAGGGGGTATAGTCTAACTTAAACTACTGCAATGCAAAGTTCTTTATGGGAAATTAAGGGATAAAATTGTTTTTGTACTTTTAGTTCAATTTCCAATTTTTCCTGGAATAATTTGTAATGTTCTTTTTAAACGAAGTTTTGATAATTAGCCTGATTAAAATTGTTACTTTTAGGCTAAGGTATTCTTTTTCAACCAGTAATTTTGAAGTGAATTTCAATTTCACCACAGATGTTTTAGCTGGTTCAGTTTTGTGCTATATTCTTTTTAAACAGTTGCAAAGGGAATTTAATGGCTAATCCCGTTTAAATAATTAACTGAAGATCTGACTTGTATATACGATGACTAAATGGATCCTATATGGCAACTCAGATGAGCTAGACAGAATGACAGAATGACCAAAATAAAATTCTTTCTGTTAGAATCTTTGTTTAATTTCCCAAATTTAAATTTTAGGGTTTCACTTGCAAGTGCAAGTGTGAAATCAAATTCCTATCCAAAATTAATTTTGAAACATCATCAGCCCTCTCATTTTCATTTAGGGTCTAGGTATTGTTTTTTGGTAGGATTGTCTTGTATTCTATAAGGACGGCAATATGTCTTCCTTTCTTTCTCTTCTACTCTGTACATAATAATTTCAAACAATAACTACGAATCTGCCCTTAGAAGCCCATGCTTTGCGTTTGCCATTTTCAACTTTTATGATACTTATGATATCAAAATTCTTGTAATCAGTTACTAGACAACATGAACTACTATAAGACCAGTAATGCTATATGGTAGGGATTGTTGGACTTTAAAGGGATAACATGAGCATAAGATGGAAATAGTGGATATGAGAATGATAAAATGGATGTGTGGTTATTCAAGAATGGATAAGATACAGAATGATTATATATGAGGAAAAGTTGAAGTAGCACCTATCAAGGAGAAAATGGTAGAAAATTGTTTAAGGTGGTTCAAATATATGCAGGAAAGAGCATTGGAGGAGCCTGTGAAGAAAGTCGATCAGAATCAGATAGCTTTTAGTTTTTTAAAAAGCTGTAGAGGGAGTCAAAGAAGGATATTGAGGGAGGTTATAAGGTGGGATCTTTTGTTAAATAATTTATCTGAAGAGATGGTTTTGGATAGAGCTCAATGATGCTGTATGATCAAGTAGCCGACTTCACTTAGTGGGATAAGACTAATATTGTTGTTGTAGTTATCAGACCTCTTATTCATTCATTTCTATAGTGATTCTTTCTTTGTACTCATACTTAGATTCTTATAGGGGCAATTGGGCAATTACATTAGGTAGTGAGGCACTGATTGCCACTAACAGATTTCTCAACTACCGTTTTTAAATAACTACTACATTCCATGTAACATTCTAGTCCCCCTCTAAAGTAATCGTTTGCCTCGAGGATTGAACCTCAACCTCTATTTATGCTAATACTGTAACCTCCATTTATACCCTTTACTTTTAGGTGCATTGCAGATAGCTATTTT
Source organism: Adenanthera pavonina (assembly GCA_026686845.1). Classification (NCBI taxonomy): domain Eukaryota; kingdom Viridiplantae; phylum Streptophyta; class Magnoliopsida; order Fabales; family Fabaceae; genus Adenanthera; species Adenanthera pavonina. Next base: position 2,005,586 of record JAIVEN010000037.1, read on the forward strand.
CTCATCCTATATGACTTCACTGAACTCTGAACATTTCTTAATAGGATTACTCTATTATGAATTTCCTATATTCTTCATATCTCTTTACACTAACAGATTATTAGCATATACTCTGGAAAAGCTTTCTTCTGGTTATTCTTGGTAACTTTCTTTGATTAATAGTATGAAATTATAGGACGTTACCTTTTTTTTTTGGTGCAATAGGGCTTTACTCTTTTTTATATTTCTTTTGTATTGTCTTTTTAAGAGAGCATTTTATTCCACTTGTCGTATCTTTTTTTTTATTTTTTTTTATTTTTAATATGTTAATTAATTACTTCTTTTACCCTTCATATTCCCTCGAATACCAAAAATAATATTTAACAATTTTGATGTAATAGCATAGGTTTCCCTTGCCTTCACCTAACAGATGCTAAGATGTCTTGAAAATTTTTTCTTTCCTTTATTTTGCAGATATGTTGTCAAAGATGTCCTTGGCCATGGGACATTTGGACAAGTGGCAAAATGTTGGGTTTCAGATACTAACAGTTATGTTGCTGTGAAAATCATTAAAAATCAACCTGCATACTATCAACAGGCAGTGGTTGAAGTATCTATTTTGAATTCGGTAGCCTTTTGGTTCTTATTTCTGAGAAGCTAATCATGTTATTGTTAGTACAACTTAGGGAAGTTAGTCTGGTATGTTACTATGCTGTTTTCTTCATGCAGTTAAACAATAAGTACGATCCAGAGGACAAGCATCACATTGTTCGTATGTATGATTACTTTGTATATCAACAGCATTTGTGCATATGCTTTGAACTTTTGGACACAAACTTGTAAGTTATGGATTTTATTGTTTTTGGCTTTTGTTCTTCCATTTTGTTGGTGATGCAATTTAAGGTTTGATCATTTCACCTGAGCTAGCAAGTCTGCAAGATTGTTGTCTTAGATTTGCTATTCACCCTTGTGCATATGTCATTGCTGACATTATGTAGCTACGCAGGTATGAGCTTATCAAATTAAACCATTTTAGGGGATTGTCACTGAGTATTGTTCAGTTATTCTCTAAGCAGGTATATTAGTCCTTTCTTGGAACTTTCCACTTGGTCCTGAATTTGTTTTGATATGTTACTAAGACTAGTTTCTTAATTTTATGTTGTTTTTAGATATTACATGGACTGGCTCTATTAAAAGATGCTGGCATCATTCATTGTGATCTGAAGCCAGAAAACATTCTTCTACATACTGGGTTGGTTTCTTACTGTATAGTACTAATAAACAACTGTATTCTGCAACCTTTTCTCGTTGAATTCTAATATTATGGATCGTGTCACAGTGTGAAGCCAGCAGAAGTCAAGATTATTGACTTTGGATCAGCATGCATGGAAGACCGCACTGTTTACTCCTACATTCAGGTTTACTTTTACTGTTGGATGTTGGTTTGTTGGCAGTTTTTTTTTTTTTTAATTGTACTGATTACATTCTTCCTTTTTAATGCAGAGTCGATACTATAGGTCTCCTGAGGTTCTTCTTGGATATCAGTATCCTAGCATCGCTAATTTATACTATGATTTTAGAAATGTTTTTTTATTCTCTTTTTTTAAAAGGGAAGGGGGTGTTCCTTATTTTGCTTCGTATTGGCTAAGCTTGCTTATTTGGCTGTTTTCCTTTTCTTTAACCATGATATTGCACTGTAAGCTGTCTGGAATTCTCCAAGTGATCTCAGCTTCTTTTACCCAATGGCAAGGTTTGTGATTTAGCACATGGGCATGGCTCTGTACTATAGGTTTGTCAGCCAAAAATAAGTTGGGATTTGAAAAATCAGAGTAATTTCTTGTTATGATGATGATTTGTGTGAATCAAATGAGTGATATTACCCCAGGGGGGGGGGTTAGATATTCCTCTTGATTTTAGCCTAAATACCTAGAAAGGTGAGATGTGGTAATATGGCACTATTTGCATAGGTACGATGCCCAGTCGTAGATTTTTTATATCACTGATCCAGCCCAATCTGTAGATATTCAACACCTTCATGGTCTCCTGTCCAAAATAAAGGCCTTTACCTCTAATCCTGAATTAATTTACATATGATGGGTACATCTATTTATATGGGTAGAGTTGTTACAAAATGGGTGAATAATCCTTCTGATATTTGGTCAGCAGAAAGGGAAAAGAATCAGGGAAAATAAAAGAAATACAAGCTGTAGATAAATGCTACAGTCACTAAATTGACTATCTACAAAAAAGCAAATAAATCATTTGAATTTTTAAATTCTCTTGGAGGAAAAAGTAGACATCCCCTTACATAATGTTTGGTTGGAGGGATTTAGAGGGGAGGTGAGGGGAATAGAGAGGCTTCTCCCTCTGTATGGTTCAAAAAAAATGGAGGGGGAGAATTTTCCCTTCTCTCCCCTCCTCGCCTCTAGGATTGGGGGGATTTGAAGGGGAGGGAAGTAGCCAATTCATACAATTACTAAAATATTCTTAGTTTGTGTTTTTATATCCTTAATTACTCTTGCTATTCAAGGATGAAGAAGAAAAAGATTTATTGTTTTGTAAGCCCCTTTGTGCTGGAAACACATGTCCATTTTGTTTTGTTTTTGTTTTTAAAAAAGAACAAAAGAACTTAAATTTTATTGGGGTATAATAGTCAATTTATTATTATGTGCCCTCTGTTCACCTTCCAAACCAAACAAGAGGACATTAAAATCTCCCCCCTCCTTCCCCTTCCCTCTCATGAACCAAACAGACCCTTTTAGATGATATGTTCTCCCCTTGGATCAATTTTAATGATTGTCTCCTTTTTATACCATGGGATAGAGAGCTAGTTTCAATTTAGTGATTATAACTATTGTTTTTCAGTTATTTTTCATTGACTTCTGCTTGGTCCTTAATCATTATAAGATACACTACAGCTATTGATATGTGGTCCTTTGGGTGCATTGTGGCTGAATTGTTTCTTGGATTACCATTATTTCCTGGTGCTTCTGAATTCGATCTTTTGAGGCGGATGATTGAAATACTTGGGTATGGGTTTTTCCCTTAAGTAATGTATTTTTACTATGTGGCAGTCCAATTTATAGACTATTATCTGGTTGCTTGGAGAGTGAAATGAGTGGGTCTTGATTATTAAAAACAGTGATTGCTGTTAGTCATCTTGAATGTTGAGAAAATAGAAAGGGGAAAACATCATGGAGAGCACAAATATACATTGAAACACTCAAGAACAGGACGTAGATAAACTTTTAAAAGCTTCTTGATTGCAACTTCTATCCATTATTTAATTTTCAGTTAAGGAGAATTTAAATTCGTAAGTTGAATGGGAGCTCTGTTAATTTGTCCGTATAAACATAGTACTGCCATTATTGTTGTTGTTGTTGTTGCATGTTTTGATACAATCCATGTTGTAGTTTGTAGTTTGTATTACTAAATGAGTTTCTGTTTACTTTCATAATGTGCTCCATGACTTCCCCCTCCTTCAAGTTGGAGGATAAATATTATATATTCCTGTTTTGACAATGATTTTGATTCTGGAATGACCTTGGCCAGGAGTATTGTTGGAATGCCTCACATGCATTCTTTTTAATATTCTGAGTCTGTAACTTTAGCACTCCGTCAGTCTTTAATCATAGACACAATCCTTGATTCTAGCTAATCAATTTGGCATTACCGCATTAGTTATAGTAGTCAACAGCCTACAATTGTGTTCTAGGCTATGATGCATAGATGTGGTTGAGATACAATACATCAGATGTGTCAAATTACTAGAGATATACATATATATATATAATTATGTATATATATTCAACAAACTAGAAAATATCCCGTGCATTGCACGAGAATAATAAGCAACTTAAAAAAAGCACATCTTTATAGAATTTAAATAATAAAATAATAATAGTGGGATTCATAAGCATTTGAAATTTGAATATAAATTTTGAAAAAAATGGAAGTAAAACTACATGATGGAGTTAATACACAAAACCAAAGAAATATGCTAAATAAGTTTTATCATGAAACCGCATAACCCACTAGTTTTTGCACAAAGCCCAACATAAGCTGAGATTAGCCACCAAGATCATCAATTCAAATAGCCTATCACTACACAAAGCCCTAGAATTAGCCAAGCTGTCACTGTTCATATGTGAACAATGTTTATATGAAAAATCGAAGGGAGAGAAGTAATTTTTTTGTGTATTATCAAGAACACCGTACAGGTTACATATAGCTGCCATGATTTGTACAATCATGATGTATGGGATTCTTTGCAATCCCAATAGCTGGAATGTCACTCCACACCTTCATCTTAGGCTCCACATTAATTCTTGATTCTATCATCAATCTTTTTAGTTATATGCCATCGCATATTCCATGGGTTAGTGCTCTATATTCTACTTCAGCACTACTAAATGCCACTACAGATTGTTTCCTGCTCCTCTAAGTAACCAAGTTACCCCACTAGAATGTACAATACCCAGATGTTGACCTTCTATCTGTAACTGAACCTGCCCAATCAGCATCAGTATAAATCTCTATTCTTCTTGATGCACCTTTCCCAAAGAATAATCCCTTTTTAAGTGTCATCTTCAGGTACCAAGTGTTCTTCTTGTGGCTTACTGTTGGCTAGGTATGTTTCAAGGGTAGTGTTTACATATTCTTTCCCATTGTTGCTTATAAGAATTTTAATTTCAGTTTGAACTTGTATTTTTATCATTTGATTGAACCCTGTAAAAGTAGAGGCTACCTCAGACTTCTTAAGGAGAAATATCCAAGTGACCCTACTATAATCATCCACAAAAGTGATAAACCACCTATGGTTAGATAAGCTGTTAACTCTAGAAGGTCCCCATACTAGAAGGTCCCCATACGTCACTATGACTAGAATAATGTGATTTAGTATACTTTGCTAGCTTACAAATTTTGCATTTTATTCCATGAATATCTTTATGTTGAAGATCTGGGTACAATTCTTGCATATAGTGGAAGCTAGGATGACCCAATCTTTGATGCAAAAATAAAATATTAATTTCAGACTTATTACTAACACTACTTGGTTCTTAGCCATTCATCCTCATGAGATAGAGACCCCTTATTTCTTCGGCATTGCCAATCATTCTCTTAGTTACCAAATCTTGCAAAACACATTTTTTATCAATGAACTCAACTTTGCACTTGTTCTCCTTTACTAATCTGCTAACAAATATCAAATGACAATCTAATTTTGCAGCAAGCAAGGCATTCTTAAGCTTTATTCCATAAGCAAGTGTGATGTCCCCAGTTCCAGTTACTGTTATAGTGGTTGAAGTAGATGAGGTTTTATAAGTTTAATATAATCAAACATAGACTCATCTCATGTGACCGTAGCTCATGAATTAACAATTCAAACTAGTTTAAGAGTATGAGAAAAAATACTGCAGAAATTTTACCATTGTGGGCTACTTTACTAGCCCCAGAACTTCCCTTTTGTTCACTTGCAGCTTTTATAGCAAGCAATTTATGGATAAACTCAATTTATTCTTTTGAGAACAAACTCTGTCCAGGTTTAAAAGCTTCAGTTTGTCCTTCTTCTCTAATAGCAAGGCTTTGGTTTTCATTCTTTTGTCTAGGCTTCCAGTTGGGTGGCTTCCCATGAATTTTCCAACAATTGTCTTCACTATGGCCTCCTCTTTTGCAATGATCACACCAGCCTTTGCTTCCCTTTTTGTTGCTATTTTCAGAGTTCTTTGAATTATTGTTGTTTGAAGCAGCAGCAAGTCCAGCACCATCAGTCATAGCTACAGTGTGTTCATACTAATTTGGAGAGCCTTTTTTTCTACTCTCTTCTTTTCAAACTTCAGAAAAAACCTGCTTAAGAGAAGGGAGAGGTTTAATAGCCAAAATTTGAACTCTTAACATCATTATAACTTGCATGAAGATCCATTAAGAACTTGTAGATTCTCCTTTTCTCCATGATCTTCTTGTGTAGTTCAGTATCTTCACTGCACTTCCAAGAGTGTGTTTCCAGAAGATCTAATTGCTGCCCTAACTTGGAGAGTTTGTTGAAATATTGGTTATCTGGCTTCTCGCCTTGCTTGATGTCTTGTATAGCGCACTCAATCTTGAAGACCTTGGCTGCACTTTCTTGAGTTGCATATGCTCCCCTTGCTGCCTCCCATATATCAGCAGCTGTTTGGTTGAACATAAAAGTTTCACTGATTGTTTTCTTCATTGAGTTGGTGTGCAACCCCATTGCAAGATTATGCTCAGCTTTCTATGCCTTGTATTTTGGGTCTGATGTTTCTGGTTCAAAAATACTGATGGGTGCTTCTTCTATGGCTCCTTGAACCATTGCATCAGAATTCATGATGTGTGTGCAGGATGAGTTATCAAGGATGTCACCACTAGATGCGTTGGACAGAGAAGATGAAGTCTGGTTGTTGTATTTCGTCATAACTTTGGATCAGAAAAAACTCAGCTCGGATACCATGAACAATTTCATGTGTATCGAAACTAGAAATGTTATTTTTCTCTGTAAAACTGATGCAAAATGAGGCAGAGAGTTGTACAATTTATAGAAGAGGAGGATGCTCCTCTTAGGAGAAGAAAAGGAAAGAAATTTACATCTAATAATACCTGAATGAATACCTAACGTTCAGAAGAAGGAAAAGGAAATAAAGATAGATTAAAAAAGGAAAATGATCGTTGCCTAATCAGTGAACTAAATGAGAAATATGATTTTCTCCGATAATAACAACAAAATTAGTCTTATCCCACTAAATGAGGTTGGCTCCATGGATCATATGATGCCAATGAGTTTTATCAAATAACATCTCTTCAGATAAATTAGTTATCAGGAGGTTTTGTCTTATAACATCTCTTAATGTCTTTCTTGGTCTTCCTCTATACTTTTTGATAGGGCTTCAAGCCATTTGATCAACTCTTCTCACTGTCTCCTCTTATCCTCTTCTTCGTACATGTCCAAATCATTTTAAATGATTTTCCGTAATTTTCTCCTCAATAGGTGTAACTTTGACTTTTCCACATATTTAATCATTTCATATCTTATTCATTTTTCTAGGACCACACATCCATCTCAATATTCTCATATTTGCTACTCTCGTCTTATGCTTTTGTTGCCATTTCAAAGCCCGACATTCACTGCCATATAGCATTGTTAGCCTTATAGTATTTCGATAAAACTTCCTTTTAAGCTTAATGTACATTGCGGTCATAAATAACTCCTAAAGCTTTTCTCCACTTTAATCTTCCGGCTTGTATCCTATGCATAACATTCCCATCAATTTTATTTTTACTCTGTAAAATCAATCCCAAATATTTGAGCTGACACTTCTGGAATAGTTTGCTTTTTAATTTTTACCTTTGAATCATTTCTAATTGGACTATTATTAAATTTGTAATGTATATATTTCGTCTTACTTCTACTCAAACGGAAACATTTTGATTCTAAAGTGTGTCTCCATAACTCTAGTTTAGAGTTAATCTCTTCTCTTGAGTTCTTAATTAAGACTATATCATTCGTGAATAGTATACACTTAGGAATTTCCTCCTATATATGTTTTGTCAGAACATCCAAAATCAAATCAAATAAGGATGGATTTATGGAAGATCCTTGATGTAAATCTATTCTTATAGGAAAGTTTTTTATCTCACCTCCAGGGGTTCTTACGCTTGTAGTTGTCCCTCGTACATATCCTTTATGACTCGAATATAAGCCACACAAACACCTTTGTTCTCTATTACTTTCCACAGCACATCTCTTGGTATTCTATCTTAAACTTCTTCCAAATCAACGAAAATCATATGCAAATCTTTCTCTTTATTCTAGTATCTTTCCATAAACCATTTAATAAATAAATAGCTTATATTATAGACCGTCCTAACATAAATCTAAATTGATTTTTAGAAATACGAGACTCTTTTCTTAGACTATGCTCAATTATTTTTTCTCAAAGTTTCATGATGTGATTCATGAGTTTTATTTCCTGAAAATTTACATGGTTTTGAATATCCCCTTTGTTTTAGTATATGAGTACCAAAGTGCTCTTTCTCAATTCTTCTGGCATTTTCTTTGACCTTAAAATCTCGTTAAATAGCTTAGTGAGTCAGGAAGCCAGGAAACCCCCTTCTTTCTAAAGCAGCTCCAAGCTTCGATAGGAATACTATTGGGGCTAATGGCTTTACCATTATCCGTTTTCTTAAGAGCTTCTTTTATCTCTCTAACTCAGATCTTGCGATAGAAAGTCAAATTTTGTTCATCTTCGTGAGTTGTTAATCCCTTTGTATCACTAGTCATATCCCATCCATCATTTAAAAGCTTATAAAAGTAGTCATTCCATCTTTCTTTGATATCTTCATTTATAACCAAAACTTTCCCTTCCTCATCCTTAATACATCTTACTTGATCCAAATCTCTTGACTTTCTTTCCCTATTCATAACAATTTTGTAAATTTTACATTCACCATTCTTCGTTCCTAAATTTTGGCAAAATTCTTCAACAGTTTTAAATCTAGTTTCGCTCATTGCTTTTTTAGTCTCCTTTCTAGCCATTAAATAACTCTCCCAATTTTTCTCGTTATTGCACAGATGTAAGGCTTTAAAGCATTTTGTCTTATGTTTAACCTTCTCCTGCACACTCTCATTCCACCACTAAGATTCTTTTTGTTTTGATCCAAAATCTTTAGATTCATCCAAGACTGCCTCAGTGATATCCTAATCCTTTTAACTTTCTTATCCCACAAGATGTTAGCACTTCCATATGAGTTTTAGTTATCTTCCTCCTATACTTTTCTTGTAAAAGTCAATTATTTCTCACCTTTTAGTTGCCACAATTTGATCTTAGGATTTATGGCTTTTCGCAATTTCAGTTTATGACTCTTAATCAACACATCAAAGACCAAGACTCTATATTGTGAGGTTAAGCTCTTACGAGGGATTACTCTGCAGTCTTTACAAGCTCTTCTATATGAAATCCTTAGCAAAAAGAAATCAATTTGCAACCTTTGAGCTCCATTCTTGTATGTGACTAAATGCTCCTCTCATTTCTTGAAACAAATGTTTACAATCGTGAAGTTATTAGCAATTGAAAAATCAAGAATAGAATGCTCCTCTTCGTTTAATTATCTAAAACCATAACTACCATGAGCTCCCATATATTGCTTTGTCTCTTTCCCCACATGACTATTAAGGTCCCCACCAATGAAAATATTTTCCTCTTGTGGGATGTCTTGAACCAAGCTCTTCATATTTTCCCAAAATTTTTCTTTAATATGTGCTTCTAACCCTACTTGAGGTGCGTAAGCACTGACAACATTGAAAGTATCATGCCCAATAGTCAATTTTAAGGATAAGATCCTATCTCCAATCCTTTTGACTCTTACCACATTTTTTTTTCCAATTTTTGTTTACAATAATACTAACTTCATTCCTTGTTTTAACCTTTCTTACGTACCAAAGTTTCAAACCAGTAGTATATAACTTTTTAGCCTTTTCTCCCATCCATTTAGTTTCTTGAAGACACAAGAAGTTCTCCTTCGAATTATAATGTTTACCACCTCCATAGGTTTACCTGTTAAAGTATCAGTATTCTAATAATCGAACCGAATCTTGTTCTCCTAGGCTAACTTCTTTATCTACATCCGTCCAAAATGATGTGGGAACCCTTGCTTATTTAACACTATACATGGATGCTAATGTAGCTACTCTAACTCATTTGACACTGCATTCGAGTCATATAGTGCATTACTTCTGTGTAACGACCTAGCATTAGCACAAAAATATTCTTGATCTATGTCATAAAAGATTTGACAAATTTTTATGTTGGCTGTCGAGGGCTTAACACAATCCTTCTCTTTTACCTAGGCTTAGGACCAGCTATGAATCTTATTCTTCTGGGCTAACTTCTTTATCTACATCTGTCTAAAATGATATGGAAACCCTTGCTTTTTTAACACTATACCTGGGAGCTAAAGTAGCTGCTTTAGCTCATTTGACACTGTATTCGAGCCATACAGCACATTACTTCTGTGTAATGACCTAGCATTAGCACAAAAATATTCTTGATCCATGTCATAAGGATTTGACTAATTTTTATGTTGGCTGTCGAGAGCTTAACACAATCCTTCTCCTTTACATAGGCTTAGGACTGGCTATGAAACTACATAGGCAGAGTTAGATATGATTCTTTCCAAAAATGGAAATTCTAATCACCTTTTCGAACCCCTTAATTCGAGAAATAATATTCTCATTTAATTCTTAGATTAGTCATCTATTCTAACACTTACTCATGAACTGATTCATTATACTCACAAGAAAAGAAATGTCTGGTTGAAGATAAATGAGCTTACCAACTAGCCTCTAGTATCTTACTGTATTGACAAGTATGCCTTCCTATTTGAAGCTTAACTTATAGGTGCTTTCCTTAGGTGTTTTAGCGGGCTTGGACCCTAGAAATCTAGTTTCTTTCAATAAATCAAGAGTGTACATTCTCTGTGGCACCGTGATACCCTTGCTTGAACATGACACTTCCATGCCGAGGAAGTATCTAAGACCTCCAAGGTCCTTGACTTCAAATTCCTTTGCTAGTTCTCTCTTAAGAACATTGATCTCTTCTGCATGATCTCCTGTAAGTATTATATCTTCGACATAAACAATTAGAATTGAGAGCTTACCATTATTTTTGTGCTTCACAAGAGTGTATGGTTTGTTTAACGTTGATAGTATCCAAGATGTTTCGAGGCTTTGTTGAATCTATCAAACCAAGCTCTGGGTGACTGTTTGAGCTCATATAAGGATTAATATAATCTACACTTTCATAGGATATGTATCCTTCATTCTAGGAGGCATTTCCATGTAGACTTCTTCTTTCAGATCTCCATTAAGGAAGGGATTCTTCAAATCCATTTGATGAAGTGGACAATCTAAATTTGCTGCTAGAGAGAGCAAAACTTTGATTGTATTGAACTTGGCTAGTGGAGCAAATGTCTCCTGGTAATCTATCCCTAGAGTATGAGTGAATCCTCTTGCTACCAATCTAGCTTTGTATCTGCTAATACTCCCATCTGGATTATATTTAATAGTAAAAATCCATTTACAACCGACCACAGACTTTGCTTGAGGTAATTCAGTTATTTTTCAAGTGTCATTTTTCTCTAAGGCATTCAACTCTTGTGTAGCTTCTCTCCACCTTGGACCTTTCGCAGCTTCTTGATAATTCTTTGGAATTTTTTCAGATGACAATTGACTAATAAAAGCATTTAGCTTGGGTGATAACCTGTCATAGGAAACATATCTGCTTATTGGATGCTTGGGGCAAGATCTTACACCCTTCTTCAAGGCAATAGGCCAATTCAAATCTCCTACAGAATTTTAAGTAGGGTTTGAATCATGGTTTTGCTCAGGAATTATGATGGACTATGTTTGAACAATTTTTGGAGCTTGTAGCTGAGTCTATTCTTGTTGATTACTATCTTTCTTCCTCCTTGAATAAACAATAGGCTCCACGGTCTCCCTAGTTTCTGTCACTTGTTTTGTACCCAAATCAATTTCAATTTCTTATGAATTCTGCTCATTTTCAGACCTGGTTTGGGGTATTTCTGGGTGTATTACTGAATTGGCAGCAGGCTCAAAAGCTGATTCTGGTTGATCTGGAGGTGCAATAAGAATTTCTGGAGGTTTGGAATAAATTGTTGGGTTAGAAGAGGGCACAGGCGAAAAAGGACCATTCACTCTCATCTTTCTCCCCCTTAATGGGATCTTTCTTATAGAAGGGCTTGGTCTCAAAAAGGGTGACATTCTTAGCGACAAAATATTTGTGCAAAGTGGGTGAGTAATACCTATATCCCTTTTGTGTGGAAGAGTACCCTAAGAAAATGCATTTCAAGGCATCGGGCTCAAATTTCCTCCATTATCTTGATGAACAAATGTTATGCAACCAAACACCCTTTGAGGTAAAGAATTAAGAAAAGGCACCTAAGGGTAGGTTTTAACACGTGCTTGTAATGGAGTTTTGAAGTTTAAAACCTTTGATGGCATCCTGTTTATTAGGCAGGTTGAAGTGAGGATTGCATCACCTCAACAGAAGCTAGGAACATTATTGGTGAACATAATAGATTGGGCTACTTCAAGAAGATGTCTATTTTTGTGTTTAGCCACTCCATGTTGTTGAGGGGGGTGCACACAAGAGGTTTGGTGAATGATGCCATAGGTTTTCAAGTAGGATTTGAAGTGAGGACTTGTTTTAGAGAATACTGTTCATTTTCATCATAAGCCACAAAAGGGAGCCTTGGGTGACATATACACAAACCCAAGAGCCCGAACATGTGTTATTCTAGTCAGCCTTAGCCTACTAAGCAATGCAAGTCACTAGCTAACTCAAATAAAAGAAGCCAACAATATAAAACATAAACTATCAAAACGACGTAGTATCATAAAAGACAAAAATAACGCATAACAATACTTCCCCCCTTAAGGAACTCCTTGTCCTCAAGGAGTATGAACATCAAAGCCCGGAAATTGATTACACATGACAGCAAAATCCTCCCAAGTGGCTTCTTCGTCACCAGCACCCTTCCACTTAACAAGAACCTGAGTAATAGGTAAATTCCCACGCTTAACAAATGTTCTGACCATTTCACCCATTGCTTAGGATGTTTAGATGTCATGCAACGTGAATAGCATTCAAGAGACTGATTTAGCACCTTTGTTTGGCTGTTGGTTTGGGGGTGGAAAGCTGAAGAATACGGCAAATTAACCATCTGCAGCCTAAAAAGTTCACGCTGGAACCTACCACAAAAAATTGGGTCTCTATCAGTGACAATACTCTAGGGGAAACCATGCAACTTGACCACATAATTCATAAATATTTGAGCCACATCAATTGCAGAATATGGGTGTTTTAGTGCCATGAAATGAGCAGCCTTGCTTAGTGATGGGTACCCAAATGGAATGGGGAATCCTTCTGTAAAAGCTAGCTATTGAGGTGGGAGAACCAAACCACTTAAATATCCCATTGAGCATTTTATACTACTCAACATTGACTTGGGCATCTCATAGTACCCAGGTCCCCATTAATTGGCCCTCCTTAAGAGCCGACATCCTGGTGGCTGCACACTACAACACTTCACTTGGTGACACTTCACTCGACTCCTATGTTGGTCAGAACCCTCCACCGGTCAGAATCCTCTGTAGGTTGCCCTTTTTGGAACCGTCAACACCCAGGTTCTGATACCATTAATGGGTACCCAAGTGGGATGGGGAACCCTCCTCCAAAAGCTAGCTATTGAGGTGGAGAACCAATCCATTTAAATACTCCATTGAACATCTCATATTACTGAATGTGGGACTTGGGCATCCTATGCTACTCAAGTCTCCATCACTTAGTCTATCAACAACCACTAATATCACTGTTTTACCATAGGAATTAGGTATTCTAGTGATAAAGTCCATTCTTAGATCTATCCACACTTTGTCTGGAATTGGAAGAGGCTGCAGCAGACCTAGTGTGGCTATATTCTTATCTTTGTTTTTTTTTCATGTAAACACTTATCTTTTATGTATAGGCCAGGAGTTTTTTTTGTAATAATTTTTTATTATATTATATTTATTTATAACTTTTATTTATATTATATTTATTTAGGAGTTTATCATTACCTTGCAGTCTTGTAGCTATCCTTATTATTTCCTCCGGTCCTTAATATAAGATCTTTTTAACCAAATTATGCGGATTAAAAATGGAAGTTAAAATTAGTTAACTACTTTGTCTTTCAAAAATCACATTGTTTTTCCAAAATTGCCCTTATTGACTTCCTTTTTCTTTCTCTCTCTCATGAATTAAATGGGGACATTTTTTTGTAATGCATCATAAATATTGTCTTGTATTCTAGAAAGGGTCCCAAATTTAGGACCAAGGTCAAAGATCCTATATTTAGGACCGGAGGGACTATCATTTGTTGGTGTTGTTACCATGGAGGAATTTTTTTTCTTTTGGTATTTAGATTTTTACATTTTAATATATGGGTTGATTACATGTATGTAAAGCGTTCAATCGAGCAAACCTTGTCATTTGCCATATTTTTGTATTGGACATTAACCCCTTAAACTTCTGAATTGATCTGGTCTTTCACTTGGTATTAAAGCATCTACCACCGAGTAGTTAGGAGTTCAATCATTGTGGTCTCTTGCTTTCTTCATTTAATTAAATTTCAGCACAAGGCATGCTGGTCTGTGCTTTGTCCGCACATTGAGCCTGAAGTACCTTTTTTTTTTATGGGATTGATAGAAGTTTTGATCTAATAGCTTAAGCTTTTTAGTGGAAGTGGTATTTGACAGTTTTGATCATGTATTTTGACAGTACTGGTAAAGAATGTACTGAGAAACAAAAAAAAGATGATGATCTACAAGTTCGTTTTGAACTTTTGGATCACATAAAGCTGAATTACTATTCCTGAGATGATAAACTGATGGTGTGATCTCTGTATAATGATTAAATAATGATTACAATTATTCTTTTTCTTCAAAACATGTGGTGAAGGTGAAACAATTTTCCTGCGATACCAGTATATGGTTTTTATGTTTCACCACTGACGAGTACTTGAGTCATCTAAATTCTTTAGTTTAAATTTACCTCATATTTTAGCTGAATAAAGAAAAAAAGAAAAGGGTAATTACTTTGTATAAGTTACTTTAACTCGTGCATCCATTACATATATGATTAAGAAAGTTCTTCCTGCGATGGTTTCGTGATGGGAAGAAGAATGGTCCCAAGTTTGAGACCTCTAACTTTCTTGTCAATGAAGGTTAGTTATTAGAGTTTCAATGTGAAATTATCTGATGTAGAACAAGGAAGGAAAGGGATAAGGAGAAAGGAGGGAAAAGTAGAAGAATTTCAGGGAGAGAGATGTCAACTGAAAAGTTTTCAAAATATTATTCAATAGGAAAAAAGACTACATTGAGAATAATTTTAGAGCTATTTATGGTGCCCTAGCACCTTTATTAAAGTAGTAATAACTTAAACCTAAAGTAAAAGAATTCCTAACCTAAACTTCAATTAAAAGAAATCATAAAATAGGAAACAATCTAAGAGAACCTAATTGGAAGTAAAGTCATAATAATAATAAATTAGTAAAACCTAAATAAATCTTTCCTAAAAGATAAAATAAGGTAAAACCTAATTAATTAAATATAAAAGATAATCTAGATATCCTAATAAAATAACCTCATTTAAAATCCTAATTATCTTAAAATAAAAGATTAAATATCCTTAATCCTATATCCCATCAGTATCATTTTTATTTTTGTGATTCTCTTTTGAAATTATTTGCTATTCCATCACTGT
This sequence comes from Adenanthera pavonina, assembly GCA_026686845.1. Lineage (NCBI taxonomy): Eukaryota > Viridiplantae > Streptophyta > Magnoliopsida > Fabales > Fabaceae > Adenanthera > Adenanthera pavonina. Next base: position 2,020,900 of record JAIVEN010000037.1, read on the forward strand.
ATTGAATAATTTACTTTATGTTGTGAAACAATTGCAGAGGACAACCGCCTGATTATGTTTTGAGGGAGGCCAAAAACACTAGTAAATTTTTTAAGTGTTCTGGGAATCTCCAGAATGGAGAGAACAGTGAGATGTCAACAAATGGAAGAAGTGCTTATCAAGCTTTGACAGAGGAAGAATATGAAGCTGTGAGTTATATATGTTATGTTTTTTATCCCCAGTAAAATCTTTCTTCAAATTGGATATTACGGGGTCTCTCCTATTATGGTGTTAAAATCCTTCTAAGCTTTCAGAATTCTTTCCCATGGTATATCTTAATTAGTTGTCATATTTTTTGGTTTCTGTTCAGAGGGAATTGAAGAAGCCATCAATTGGGAAAGAGTATTTTAATCATATGAACCTTGAAGCAATTGTTACAAACTATCCCTATAGGAAAAACTTGCCAAAGGAAGATATTGTTAAAGGTTAGCTTTCATATTCGTCCATCAAAGCAAGAAACAACTAAAGATTCTGTTAAACATGATATTCCTGTAATATTTTATGTATGTTTGTGTGTTAATGTACTCTTTTTTTTTTTTTTTTTCCTAGATTGATGCCACTAATAAATATTGCATTATTTGAACTCATAACAGAGGGTCAAATACGATTGGCATTAATTGATTTTTTGAGAGGGCTTGTTGAATTTGATCCTGCAAAACGCTGGTCACCCTTCCAGGTAATTTGGCTTTGTGCTATTGTCAGCATTGACTTATCATTATAAACCAAGTTTCTGCTTGTGTTGCTGTAAATTTGTTGTTGGCAGTTACATTGTTTAAAATTGTGTGCCTTCACTTCTATTATTTCTCTGATAAAATGTCCTCCATTACCCAAAAAAAAAAAAACTGCCTGCAGGCTTCAAGGCACCCTTTTGTGACAGGGGAACCTTTTACTCACCCCTACGAGCCTCCTCGAGAGACCCCTCGCATGGTAAGAAAATCAGAGTTTTAAAATACTTACATTCATGCATTTGGCTTATACTTTTAATTCAACACTGTCAGTGGTCTATAAAGTTGTTCTTATGAATTCTTCACTGCTTGTGCCAAATTATTTGGGAAACCCAGTCTTGAGTGTTTGATAAATGATATGTATCATAATTAATAGCAGCGTTTGAAACAATTACGTTCATTAACCAGGAATTCATTGGAGGCAGGGGGTGTAATAGTGGTTTCCACGGGTGAGTTTGTAACTAACTGAAAAGATATTAATTGAAGGACCACCAAGATTAAATAAATATTATATGGATAAGATGAAATGGTATAGTATGGACGCAAGGGTGTATTTAAGGTTCCTTTTCATTGTGACAGGTGCGAAATTAAAACTCTTGCTTCTTGTTAGGATTCATTCATATCTATCTTCTTATTCATGTTTATATCTCTATCCATATAATATTGTGAAAAGTGGCTCTTATTTCGCTCAAAAACTTCAGTACAGTAGGGGCAACATATATAGAGAATAGATGACTAAAACCCTAGTTAGACTAGACCCGAAAAATAGGCCCAAAAAGACCTAGCCGCCAAACCCCTATAATTAATCATTAAAAACTACTAAATCTGATCAAATAAAAATAGAAGATAAAATCCCTAAAATTAGGGAATAAGAAACACCCAAAAAATGAACTAATAAAGAAATAATAATTCAAAAATATGGGCTGAACTTCTAGGGCTTCAATACTCCCCCTCAAGCTGGTGAAAAGATGTCTATCATTCCCAGCTTGCTGCAAAGTTCATCAAATCTGGTCCTTGAGAGTGCTTTGGTTAAGAGATCTGCCATCTGAGAATGAGAGTTTACATGTGACAATTCTATAATACCTGCTTCAATCTTCTCTTTAATGAAATGCCTATCTATCTCAACATGTTTGGTCAAGCCATGATTTATTAGGTTATTAACAATCTCAATGGTAGCCTTATTGTCGCACCAAGTCTTCATAGGTAGACAAGTCATGAGATTTAACTCATTCATTAGTTGAATAAGCCAAATTCCCTCACATATTCCTGATGCTAAAGCTTTATACTCAGCTTCAGCACTATTTCTTGCCACCACTGATTGTTTTCTGCTTCTCTATGTGACCAAATTACCCCATAAATATGTGCAGTATCCTGTTGTTGATTTTTGGTCAATTGTAGAATCTGCCCAGTCAGCGTCTGTGAAAAGTTCTATACCTCGTGTAGCATGTTTTCCACAAAATAGTCCTTTTCCAGGATTCATCTTCAAGTAATGAAGTATTTTATATAGAGCCTCCATGTGTTCCTCTTGTGGATAGCTCGTGAATTGACTTACTACACTAATTGGGTAGCTAATGTCTGATCTAGTGTGTGAGAGATATATAAGCCTCCCAACTAGCAGTTGATATCTTTCTTTTTCAACAGAAATTCCATCTTTCCTTTTACACAACTTAACAGTTGTATCCATAGGTACTGCTGACAGTTTTGCTCCAAGCATACCTGTCTTATTCAACAAATCAATAGTGTACTTTCTTTGTGATACTGTAATACCCTTGTGTGACCTAGCCACTTCCATATCTAGAAAATATCGCAATTTTCCTAGGTTTTTTATCTCTAATTCATGAGCTAGATCACATTTCAAGCTCTGAATTCCACTATAATCATCACCAGTTATAATCATATCATCAACATAAACAAGAAGTAATAGTATCTTTTCATTGGTGTGTCTCACAAATAAAGTGTGATCAGTTTGACACTGTACAAAACTATTCTTCTTAGCAAACTTTATAAATCTTTCAAATGGGGACTGTTTCAATCCACATAAGGATTTATAGAGTCTACATACTCTGTTTTTCTAGCAACTTCTTTAGGCTATCCATATCTTCTGCACTCAAATTTCCTCGATCAATTTTGATCTTATCATCCTGTGTCACTGTATACCCTTTGCCTTTGTCTCTTGGCTTGCTCTTGAAGGTTGGTGGTTTACTATGTACCTTCCAGCAAGTCTCTAGTATGACCTCCTTTGTTGTAGTCATCACACTAGCCTTTGCCTTGCCTCTTCGCTCGTTGATCTACTGCTCCTCTGGCTGCCAAGGCTGAAGTTTCAGGAACGAGTGTCACGTTTTGAGTTAATTGTATCCTGCTTTCTTCAAATTTTACCATGTTGAAGGCTTCACGGAGACTTGGTAAAGGCTTAATGGCCATGATTCTTGCTCTGACATCATCAAACTTTGGACTTAGCCCGAGTGAAAACTCATATGTATGTTCCTTGTGCACGAGTTTTTTGTATCGAATTGCATCATTTGTGGTGTCCTATTCTGTTGTATCATACAAATCAATCTGCTGCCAAATCTTCATGCGTGTAGAGAAGTAAGGAATAACCCCTATGTCCTTTTGTTTGATGTCCTGAAGTATCTCTTTCAGTTGAAAAACAGCTGCTGTATTGGCTGTGGCGGAATAGGTGTCTTTTACAGTGTCCCAAGTTTCCTTCGCTGTTTTAGCCATTAGATACTCCTCACTGATGTCGGGATTCATTGAATTGACCAGCCATGATATGACCATCCAATTTTCAGCATACAAGGTGTCAAATTTGGGATTATTTTCTGCTGGCTGTACTGCTGCTCTTGTTAGGTATTTTTCTTTTCCCTTTCCCCTAATGAACATTAGCACACTTTGTGACCACTGGAGGTAATTGTGGCCATTCAACTTGTTCCCTATCACTGAGATTCTGATGAATGAAATAGAAGATGAGAAGAAGAAGAATTCTAGTGATTTGTAACTGTTTGTGCGACATCTGATTGCTGCCTAGATTTGTCCACTTCTGAGCTTGTTTGGAGACCCTTAAAAGTACCGAACCTCGCTGAATTAAGAGCCATTGAGCATGGTTCTTTGATAACATGTGAAAAGTGGCTCTTATTTTGCTCAAAAACTTCAGTACAGTAGGGGCAACATATATAGAGAATAGATGACTAAAACCCTAGTTAGAGTAGGCCCCAAAAATAGGCCCAAAAAGACCTAGCCGCCAGACTGCTATAACTAATCATTAAAAGCTACTAAATCTGATCAAATAAAAACAGAAATAAAATCCCTAAAATTAGGGAATAAGAAACACACAAAAAATGAACTAATTAAGAAATAATAATCAAAAATATGGGCTGGACTTCTAGGGCTTCAATAGATATGAATTGGATATCATGTTGAACGATCCAAGATCTTGGGTTTGATGTTGTATGGTGATTAATAATTTATGTTGCAAAGTGAATAAAATGTCAGGATTTGATAATCACCATGATTAACTCAGGTAAACGTTATAAGGTGACCCAACTCAAAAAAGGAAGCCAGATGACTTGGAGAGAGCTGATGGTTTTACCAGAAAAATTGCTGAATATCTCTATTTTAATGTGCTTTTAGCAGTGCCTCCTATTTTTTCTTAAAATTGTAAATTGTAATTACCACTGTCTTGTGTTCTCTTGATGTTATTTATAACTCTATTCCTATCATTTATTTTGTATAATTTATTTGGCAGTTGCTTTTTTCTCATAGCAGTGAGTTACTTGATAGATTCCTGGATTTCAGTCTCTTTATGGTCTAATATATATATGTAATTTCTCTATGAACTTTAGCCGGTTGTTCAAAGCATCAAGGTGGATCATCACCCTGGTGGAGGGCACTGGTTTGCTGCTGGTCTATCACCTAATGTGAGCCTTTTACACTTGAAATGCCTTTATCTTGACAATGGGGAGGTTACACGCATGCATGATAATTGATTTCTTTTCTTTTTGTTTTTGAAGGAATATAGTAAGTATTTGCAGATTGAGAGAGATAAATGAGATAAATATCTGAATGTGATTTAGTTACATGTTTCAGTCTAGCAATGAGATAAATATCTGAATGTGATTTAGTTACATGTTTCAGTCTAGCTCCTCGTTTGTATATTTTTACTGATGAAATATGTCTATTACAAGTCACTACACACTATACCCTTAATCCGGTAGCTAGGTATGCATATTTTTACATTTTAACAGACCCCCTTAAGCCTGGAGCATAGATGTTAGTAATGCTTAGCTTGTTACTAATGTAGTTAATTCTATTACAATGAGGTGCTTTAGTGGGGATGTTTGGTAGTTGTTCCCCAATTATTACTTGTGCGGTGGAAAGATACCCCTGTTGAATAGCCACAAGTAATTATTGTGGTATTTAAATGGTTTGGTGGTTCTCCTTTACTAGCTGATTTTTGAGGGTGGGTTCTCCATGCTCGCTTAGGTGTTGATCACATACCTTAGTTTCATTGCACTGTCATACTAAAGTAGACTTAATAGATAAAATGCTGTATCCACATCCTGGCCCATTAATATGACATCATGTTGTAGACTAGTCCTATTTTGTTAACATTGATACTAACATAGCCGCAGATCAAGGTCGAACTGGACCTATTTGCTATTTGTCTCCCTGAACATGATGCAATGTTAAAATCTGATCCAACTGGCTTTTAGATTTATTTTAGATATTTGGAGTGAGATATTAGGCAAGAAATGTAAAATAGTCAAAAACTATTATAGTTATTGTGGGGCTGATTCTTTTTTATTCCAATTGATCCTCTTGCACTAGTTTTCCAACCTGTTGCCCCTTAGTTTTAGCATAGAAGCTGTATATATCACCTTATTGTACAAGATTGTCTTGAATCAATGAAATTCAGTTTGTAAATCCATATGGTATCAGAGCCTAATTCTACACTGGAACTAGACTTGTTGAACATGGGGGAAAACAGCAAACAGGGGCAGTCCATGCTGAAGAAGATAAACCTAGGTCAAGTATCATTGCTAAAGGAGTTGAGCCTGAGCAATTTTGAAGAATGGTTCACTTTTATTTCATTCAGAAAAACTGTACACATAAACAGGGAGTTAGCCACAATAGGTCAGCTATTCATCCCATTAAACTAGGTGAGAAATCAGGAGAAAATAAATGCAGTAAAAATACATTAATAACAGATCTTAAAAGATACAACAAAAGCTGACTAAGGAAGCAACAGTGAATACGAGATATTAGCAATAATTATAATATCAGTAATAATATTATGTCAACACTCCCCCCCAGGCTGGTGAATAAATATTTATCATTTCTGGCTTGTCATTTAGCTGTCCAAATCTGTCTTGATTGTGAGCTAGTCTTTAACTTGTCTGCTTGCGCGTACATGTTGAGGATCCAGTATACCTGATTGAATTTTCTCTCTTATGATATGCCGGTCTATCTCTACATGCTTAGTTCAATCAATGGTGTGTAGGATTTTTAGCAACTCCTATAGCAGTCATGTTATCACACCAAACCTTCATTTGCAGGCTAAATGATATACTTAACTCTGTCAGTTACCTGTTCTGTCACATTCCTTTACAAATCCCATGATCTCTCCCTATAACTCCTTTCTCTCACTCCACCACCAATGACACTTGCGATTGTTCTTTGGCAAACGTGTATCAAGAGATCTTGAAGTGGTTACTGATGCAGATTGGGCACTCAGTTATTAATTCGATTGGGGAAATTTAGTTGCTTCTTACATCTCCAAGCAACTAAATTTCCCTATACAAACATACAATATAAATTGTGAAATAGAATTTTATATTTTCTTTACATAACACTGTACAAAATACCATTATATGTACACCAAGAATAATAAATTCTAATACAATTAATATCTACAAAATCAGTGATTCCAACAGGTGAAATACAACAGCTAGCTAATTAATTGATTAAAAATCAATTAGTATTTCAGCATACCCCCTCAGGTTGGACCATAGATATTTATAATGTCCAACTTACCAATTAGCCCTTCAAAAGCATGATGTGGTAATCCTTTAGTAAGAATATCAGCAGTTTGTGCTTTTGTAGGAATATAAGTCATATAAATGATTCCTTCTTCCACCATTTCTTTGATAAAATGCCTATTAAGCTCCACATGCTTAGTCCAATCATGTACCGGATCCAAAGAAATATTAATTGCTGCCTTATTATCACAATAGAGCTTAATTGGGAGATTGATTTCAACTTATAATTCAAGTAGTCTTTTAATCCGTTATCCTTCACATATCCGTAGTGCAACTGCTCTGAATTTGGCTTTGACACTGCTTCTTGCTATGACATTTTGTTTCATACTCCTCCATGTCACTAGGTTTCCCCAAACAACGGAGCAATAATCAAAGGTAGATCTTCTATCATTAGTAGATCCTGCCCATTCGGAATCAGTGAATATTTCGACTTTAGCTTGTTCTCCCTTCGGAAGACTTTAGCTTGTTCTTCCTTTGGAAGAATAATTCTTGTCCTGGCGACCCCTTTAAGTACCTCAAGATTCTGTAGACAGCTTGTAGTTGAATTTTCGTAGGAGAGTGCACGTATTGTCTTACCACACTAACAGTGAATGCAATGTTAGGATGAGTGAGGGAAGGATTCTGTCCCATCAAGTTTCTCGATGGTAAACTGATAGGTGGACCCATCTATGCCAGTGGCTCCAGTGCTATGGCTTCCATGGGACCAAGGCTAGGTCCTTCCATTGAATTTTAACTCAACTCTGACATCTCTGTTGAGCGGTTTGTTTGACTTTGATCATATTAGAGCTTTGATACCATGGCAGTGGAGTAAGAGAAAGAAGCAATAGTGAGAGATTGAAAGTGAAATATAAATCGTGAATTAGAATTTTTATTTTTTTTTCCTGTATATAACATTGAACAATACACCAATATATATACACCAAGAATAATAAATTCTAATACAATTAATAACCACAAAATCAGTTATTCCAATGGGTAAAATATAACAGGTAGCTAATTAATTGATTAAAAATCTATTAGTATCTCGATAGTCATCTTTAAATGTTTAAGGATCCTATACAGTGCATCCATATGCCCTTCCTGCGTCTTACGCCTGAATTGATTCACTACACGCATAGGAAAGAAAATATCAGGTCTTGTATGTGAGAGATAAATTAATCCCACTAACCTTCGATATCAGGTCTTGTATGCGAGAGATAAAATAATTTCCCACTAACCTTTGATATCTTCCAGTATCAACTGATCTTCCCTCTTGTTTAAGACTCATAGGTACCCTCCGTGTTTGGTCTACTGAAGAATTCCCTTCATCCAAAACAGGGCCGTATTATTTTTAATGGTGTCATATGTTTTCCTAGTTTTCTCACAAATCTCTTTAGCAAATGTAGCAAGCACAAACTGCTCACTCACATCCAGAGTCATGGAATTCACGAGCTTGGCCATGAGAAGATTATTTTCTGCTTGCCATGTTTTGTACTGAGGATTATTCACGTCTGGTTGCACAGCTTCATGAGGAAAATATTTTTCTTTCCCTCTCCTTCTTATAAACATCAACACACTATGAGACCAATATTGATAATTGTTGCCATTTAAACAATGGCTCACAATTATTGATGGTGGGTTTTCTGTGGTGTTCTAGAGGAGAGATTATGTGGTGGTGCTGATAGAATTATTCCAAATGAAATCATATTCCTCTCCTTGTTCAGTGCTTGCTCTAATACCATGTACAAATAGAGAATGGTTTTCAATTTTCATGTATTTTCTCTTCGTTCAACATCAGCACATAGATAGAAAATAGGTTTTTTTTTTTTTTTACCAGATATACAGAGAATGATAGAGTCCAATGGTACCGCATGATCAATGTAGCTAACACAACTTAGTGGGATAAGACTAATGTTATTGTTGTTGACCAAATATACAGAAAATAGGGTTAAAAACATAACGCCTAGCAACCCCACAAATCTGGGTAAAAAATATGGAAGACTAAATAAAATCCTATAACAGAAAAAATCAGAACAAATCTGTTCAAGGAAATCAGAAACATAATCCCCTGATAAATAAAATAATAATGGGGAATATTTCATATATTATAGTTCAAACATCCGCCAATATTTTTTGTTGGCTAGTGGAGATGCTTACCTTCTTTTAGGAGTACTATATTGAAAAGTGACCAAGCCTTTTCTTCCTAATCTATTATGTTCTGTTGGGATATCTCCATAGCTATCTGATTGAGAGTGAGATATTCAATACATTTTTTTTTTCGGTCGAGAGATATTCAATGCAGTAGCACAAACACTCTTATTTATAATTATAATTATAATACTCATTCCATTCAAGCTGAATTCCCGTTTTGCATATCAATCCTGGATTTTGCTCTGCAATTTCTTTAGTCTAGCTTCCTTAGAATTTGGAATGTGCATATATGATTGTTACTTCCTGGAATAATGTTATTTAAATGTTTACTTAGTAAATTATATAAAGTTCTTACAGGTTCCTAGCAAAAGCAGGCCGTCACTATATAGCAACTTGCATTTCCAGATGGTGCAATATCCACCTGCTAACAGTTACGGCAGTGTAGGAAGCCATGGTAGCTGTAATGATAGTGTTGGGCTTGGAAGCAGCTATGGAAGTTATGGAGAAAGTGGTAACATGTTTGCTTACTATTCACCTGTTGGTCCATCTGGTATACACTTGCTTGGTCATGGCAGTACGTCAATGCTTGGAAATAGTCCTGATGCACGGAGAAGAGTTATTCAGTACCAGCCGGGGAATGGGCGAGGTATAAGCCCATCAGCTGGAACTTTCACACACCTGCCCCTTGGTGCCAGTCCCTCACAATTTACTCCTCCAAGTTCCTATACACAATTTTCGGCCAGCTCTCCAGGACATTATGGACCTGCTTCTCCTGCCAGAGGCACTTCTCATGGATCACCATTGGGGAAGACATCTGCAATTAGCCAGTTTAATAGAAGAAAAAATTGGGGATGTTCTGGAAGTCGTCAAACTCAAGATATAACATTTTCTACACATTGGCAAGGTCAATGTCCTGACAGCTCCAGCCATGGTGAGGGAACAGCTCAAGTTCTTAGTAGCTCACCATCTTATCTGCAATCAAATACTGATGCTGCAAGCTGGAAGCAGCGTGGAGGTGGAGCTAATCAGAAAATGGCATGTTTGTTTATGCCAAGTTCTAATGCGAGCTTGCAATCAACAGAATTGGGACATGACAATCCAGAGTCTTTATCATTGCCTGATCCTGGAGATTGGGATCCTAATTATAGGTAAACAGTTGGATTTTAGACAGCTACTTTCTATGTGATTTGTTTTTAGGATTATTATTTTGCATGTCTGTTTGTTTACTTTTCCATCGTTATAGAAATGGATCCCAGGTTGTATTAGTGAGGATTATACATGTTTTTGTCAAATCATGTGAGGAACCAGTTATGACGGTTGGTATGAACAATGAGACCCCAAAGCTTACAAAATTAGTTCGAACAATTAGCTAAACGTGAGAGGTTGGGTTTTCCCTATCTCCAAATATGTTTAATTATTGAAATCCTTCTATTCTGCTCGCTAGGAAGCAGAGTCAATAGACACATTTTCTAAAATTTTATTAGAATAATTAGTTTCTGTTTCCCTTTTGTGCAATTTATTGTAACTATCATACTTTGTCCCTTGTGTAGCAGTTAAAGATTTCAAATTAGGTGGTTTTTTTGACATGGCTAGCTTAGTTGGCCAAGTGGCCTAGTGCTCAATCTACTGCAAGTCTTATGATTGAAAATATCTTTCTGTAGTTGTATCAGTTGCAAATAAGATAATCATTATCTATACTTATTTCAATTACACCACAAAAAGTCCCTGGAAGTTATAGACTTCTAAGAGAAACTTCAATCGTTGGACTTTGGCTTGGACTTTCTTTTGAACAAGATGCAGATGTTGTGGTCATGGCTTCTTTCAATAGTTACTTCGTCCGTCAATCAAAAGGATTGGAGAACTCTTCTGTATCAACTAACTTTTTTGTTTGTTATTAAGTAGGCTAATTTGTCCTCAACTTTCCTTTTTATTTTTCTTTCTCCCTTTAAGTGGAATTCTTCTTATATTGAAAATTGGGGGGGAAAAAAAGAATTCTATATATCCATCTTACAAGCTTAGTTCCTTTGTTTAAGGGGATGTGTTTTTTCAATGGAAAAACTAATTTATTAAGAGAAGGGAAATACATTGTGTTGAGAAGTTATAAGAAGGATTCTTACACTTTAGTCTGGTGACCTTTTCGTTTGATTATACTTAAAGAGAGCTGGGGAAGGCGATAGGTTCAGTATCGTTGAAGAGCACATGTCACAGTGCCCCAAATTGCCTCTCAATCCTCCTTAATTGCCATATCCTAAATATCCCAAATCTTCTGGGAACATTTAAGATTGATTCCATCCCATGTTTCATGCTAGGAACCATTGTGTGGTTGGCAAAGATAGCCATCTGCTAGTTCCCTTCTTTGGGGAGCCAACTCTGCACCGTGTACTTCCTCCCCATGCCTTCGGCCTATCTACATTAGTTGATTTCCTGTTTTCTTGACTATCTTGCCTCTGTATATATGTGTAAATAGAGCCATTGTAATTAGCAAGTTTATTCAAATGATATGAAATAAAAGTATCATTCCATATATATTTTTTTTGGGTGAATATCATTCAGTAAATTTTACATGATATCAAAGCAGTGAAAGTCTGATCACACAAAGTTCAATTCTGGCTCCATGAGTGCCTAGGGACCGAAACACAGGGCTAAACCCTGAGACATTGTACTCAGGGCACCAACATGTCTCTATCCAGTGACCAAGTGTAGAATATAGGTAACTAGTATTTCTGTTGAATAATAAAACCATTGACAGTGCCCTCAGAAAACAGCTCCTTGACTGTGGTGACCTCTTCGACATGTCCAGGCTGTTCTACAAATAGCTCCTAAATATTCATGTTGCTAACTATTGATAGATTGGATCTTTTAGTTGTTATTGTTGGTAAAACAATAATTAATGTTTATATATCAAGGTGATATTTTTTTTCTTATCAATAGTTGAATTCAATTCCAGTGATGAACTTCTTCTGCAAGAGGATAGCTCAGATGGGAACTGCTTGACAACTGATTTTAGCAGAAGTATGAATCTTGGTTCCACGGAACGATTGGTCGGATTTGGAAGCTTCAACCATGTCTCCAGCACATGCTCTCCTATATCCATTCAGAGGTGGGCTGCCTAGAAGCTGGTTCTTTGTCATTTTGCCTTTTACTTTATCCATACATCTTGCTGTTTCCTTTACACTGAAAATTATGAATGTGTCTTTCCTTTTGACATCAAAATGAACTAACGGAGTAAACTTCTGATGATAGAATTCTGGGAATACGAATGTTCAATTTTTTATCTTTTATGGCACAACGAGTAAACACCAGCTATTCCTTGTTTTATCCAAGTACTGAATTTCCTTGCGTAATTCAGACTAAATGGACCGGCTCAAGCATATTCTAATGTAGAGATGGGTAGCCCTCCAGCCCATGATGTGGCAGCTGGATATATGCGCTGGATGTCGAAGCCTTGCCATCTCATGCCCCGTATTTTGCAAAATTCTCCAAGCCGTTTTGGACCACAACCTGTCCAGAGATTTGCCCATGGCAGACCCACTCATTTCGGTGAATGGAATCAAATGAAGGCCCAGGCTCCTCCTTCCAGTTTCGGCAGTGGAGACCCACGTTCTCCAAGAAATAGCTCGTTGGCCAATAGTATGACATGGGGTATAGTACTTTCCTCATTCAGTTTCATCCAGCTGCTTAATTTCTCTTATTTCAAGGATATATATATATATATATTTTATTTTGACATGCATTATATTAGCCACATCATCTGCTTCCTCTCTAAATTGCCTCATTGCCAATCCGTATGTTAGCAAACTAAACTGACTGGCATATTATGTTGTAGGGCGTAGAGTCAATCCTTCTATCTCAAACATTCCGCCAGCATCACGTGCTAGAAAAGACTATGCAAGGATAGACTAGCAGTGATCAGCTTGTCCTTTTATAACGGTTCATGACGAGGGTTAGCATAAGGGGATAAAACGGGACAGAAGGGAAGGGAGGAAAAAATATTGTACACAATGGTTCATTAGCGTAAAGGGTTGTCGCAGGCGGGATACAGAGACCCTGTCAAATCTTTGATCATTTGCCATGCTTGCATAAATGTAATTTATGGTTATAGTGTGCATGCCATTGATCATTTATTTTAGTGACGGTCATTCTGATTTGAGAGGCACTAAATTCCGCCTATCCAATATATTAATGCGATTTACTTAATCCATATTTTGCAAGGTTCACAGAATAGTAATTCTAGGGTCAGAGTGTGAAATTATTTAATGATTTTTATAATCAGAGTTTTCCGTTTTTTCTGTAAATTTTGTAATATATTTTTATTTTTTTTAAAGTACAGGTTTGTATATAATAATCCAGATCCTTAGGCACCTTCTAACCGTAGGATTATGACAGATCATTCATTTTGAATAGATTTGACATTGTTACCATATTTGACTCTTCCAAATTCCAATAATATCAAGTAAAATGTGAATCACTAATATAAGATATAAAATTTCTAGCTTCTTGTATTATTTGTAAGTCATGAGCTGGTTTATCTTAAACACTACAATGCATGAAGAAATATATCTGGTAAATATTTAATGTTGTAGGTTAATGTTAGGATGCCATTTTTAAACTACGTAGGAGTTTAATTAATGAAGTATAAATTAATTCTAGGGGTTTTTTTGGTCTAACGGAAAAAAAAAGGTTTTATAGGTTTATTATACCCATTGTGGTAGATAAACATTTATTGAAGTGATCAGTTAGTTTATCAGATCAATTTTGTATTTTATTAACTTCTTAGTGAAGAAGTGATAGGTTTGACACTTTTTTTTTAATGTTGTTGCTTAATTTTAAATTTTAATTTTGTTATCACTTTACTTTTTCTTTCTATTTTTCATGGAATAATCTACTTCAAGAATCAATATTTATAATAACATAAAATATGTTGATACTGTAAATTTAATTTTCAATTATGTTTTTCTCTAAATCTTTTGAGCCATGCTACCTAAATTTTGACTCCCTTTGCAATGTGGAGTTTCTTTTCTCGTTAATTAATATAAATTAGATTAATATGTTCATTGTATTGATATTATTGTGTTTATGTAACATCCCTACTATAAATAATAATATAAATGCATATTGTTTTGTTTTTACTTATAAAAAAATAATAAACGTGCATTGTTTACTGTTAACTAGTAATAGATTTGGAGAAAATCAATATTTTGATAAATTTGAAACATTATTAGACGAGAAACTCAATATCTCAATATGAAAAATAAACCAAATGTTTATTAAGAGAAGATTTGCATAGCCTTGTGACGTTTAAACCCTACAACGCATTTTCAATTTAGTTTAGATCATTTGCAACAAACCTTATTTCCCGTTGCAAATCCTTATTTCCATGGGATATAGTGTAAAGATTTCAACTCTATTTGACAGCTATACATAACCAGCAATGACATATTAGGATGCATGATACCTACACTTGACTTTTTGCACTAACATGATGCAAATATATATACATATATATATATATATAATCACGTTGTCAGTTGTGACAAATGCTATCGTCCCACGAAAATAGCAGAGTATCACACCTTCAGTTGCTTTCCCTTCTTGAGTTGGAGCCTCTTCCTGAAAATAAATGGAAATTCAAAGTGAGATAATAATCTCAAACAATAATTTATATAAGTTAATTTAGTTACTATAGTTACAACCAGAATGAGAATTAGCACAACCAGAATCAGCATTGAAGTTAGGTTCATACCAATGTTCTAAGAACCGGCCCGAACAGTCGGACCGGTTAGACCGTCACCCGAAGTGAAGAATGGCTTGGTTTTCAGCTTTAGACCGTTGTAGGGGTTGGATCGGATTGAACCACTTTAAATCGATTTTTGAGTTGAAAATCAGAGCGATTTTTAGAAAACCGGATGGTTTTTAAATTGGGTACAATTTAACTTAAATTTCATATTTTTTGCCAAAATTATTAATTATAAAATTATTAGATAGTAAAACACTATTTTCCCTTTTATTTTAAAATTACTAATTATAAAAATAAAAAATTCCATTGTATTATACTCCCTCCGTCCCAAATTTTAAGAGAATTTTAAGACTCTTCATTTATCCCAAAATATAAGAGATATGAATAAAATTTGTGAAATAATTAATATCATTTTTTCTTTTTTACCCTTGAGTAATTAATGTTGTATTGATAATTATTAATAATTAATTAGTCTAACTCTAGACTTTTAATGTGGGCAATTCTGGAAAAAAAAAATTGAAATTGTAGCACAATTAATAAGTTTAACTACCAAAACTGTTTTTTACTTGATATAGATGAAGTAATTATTTATTTTTTTATAATTGGGGGCGGAGGGAGTATAGTCATTTTATAATATTATGGTCATGTAGTGTTATCATGTTAAAATGTTTTAACATTACTTTCAATGATTTAACATATATTATTACTATGTGAGCTTATTAATTTATTATGAACTTAAACTACTTAAATTTATTTTCTTAACAATTTAATATTTTATTTATATATATATATATATTATATATAATATTATTTTTATTTAATTATTACATCACTGGTTCGATTGCCGATCTAATTGGTTGAACCATAAAAATCATAACCCGATGGCATTTCTGGTTCGATGTCCGATCCAATTTTTAAAACATCGGTTCATACTTTGAGCATTCCATTTAACCATCCATACAGTTATTGCCCAAATTATAATTACAATTATTCATAGTGCTTGGACTCACACCCGAGACCAAAGATTTCTAAGTCATTAGAAATCTATCATATAATTTCATGATTCATAATAGGTAGGACACAATCAGGTCCACATCTCCTCAGGAGTCAAGACACAACCACAAGATCCACTTACTTTGTATAGTGGCTAAAACACAACTAAGAGGTTCACACGCTATTATATGTTCAATCACATCTTATCAACATATAAATTTATAAATCATAATGGACAGGACACAACCACAGGTCCACATCCCATAAGGAGTTATGACAATTGGAAGGTCTACTAACTCCGTACATTATCTATGATACAATCAAAAGGTCCACATGTTGCCATATGTTCTATCATATCTTATCAACATATGAATTTATAATTGTGAGGCCCACATTCTTGGTATAATAACCAGGACACTGTCACAAGTTCCACTTTCCTTGTATGACAGCCATGACATAACGAGGTTCACCTGCTACCGTATGCACACCTTACCAAAATGCACCCACAATGCAATGACCAAAGTTATACATTTATTAATTACACAACTAGTCACATGCACATCAACGGTCACTCAGGTGATTACAAATCAATAACCAATGTTTCACCTTTTTTTCATTATACCACTGGCCACAAGCACACCATAGATCCCCATGCAATCACAATATAATAACTAAATATTCACATTTATTAGTCATAAAATTAGCCATATGCATCTGCATAATAGAAATTGCCATTGTTATTATTGTTGATGACGTCCCAAATAATAGCAGGCATATCTTGTCTCCTTCTAAGCCGATTTTCCTTAATAGCACACTCAATCTCAAGATTAATAAGAATCAATTCAGAATCACCATTAAAACATTTAGATCTCAACAACATATAACAAGGAAGAAAAAGAAAAAGAGAAACAGAAAGAAATGATTTTTTTAACAAAGAAAAGAAAGGACTAAAATTCAATGGACTGATAAATATGTTGATTTCCCTGGCAATGACACCAAAAAATGCTGGATGAGCTTGCAAGTGTGAAGGGCCATTCACAGTATAGAAAAGTCACAGGAGTAATATAGGGGTTGTATCCAAGGGAGATTATACGTCTGTTAGTCCATGAGTTTTAATCTCAAAAGTAATTAAAATATTTGAGAGAAAATTAATCAAGAAAATAGCAAGCAATTTCAAAGAATGGGTTTGATTTAATCACAAGAAGCATAAGGGAATCATGTTTGATCTTATAGGATAACTAATTTCTAATATTTAATTAGATTCTACATAATTATAGTGACTATTGTCCTCAATGTGTCTTAATTAACTGTTAGTCAATTAATCTTATTCAATTATGATTTAATTCGCTCTTACGCAACTAAAATTTCTAATCTAACTTTGAAAGATATAATGTATATCACCACAAATCCCTAATTTTATCTCTATATTAGTTATTTGTGTTTATCTCTCTAAATCTAAGCTTACTCTTCACCACTTAGTCCATCAACTTTATTTATTAATTAGATTCTATAGTAATCAAACATAAAATCTAAATGAATAGCAAGAGCGGTATTTAAATAAACTTGAAGCATAAATCAAAGAGTCATAACCAAAGAGTAAAATCTAATCAACTACAGTTAAACTATATCCATACCATTGACTAGAAAATTTAGCCACAGTTGGAATGAAAATTATAGCATAGCTCAAATCTCAAATCACAAGGAAAAATAACAAAAAAGAAAGAAGTTTATAACGAGGAGAAATAATTTATGCTCCAATACTTTTTAATCCCTTGTTCTCTCGTATTTAGATCGCTCCAAGTTGCTCCAAAAGTTCTAAAATGCTTGTTTTCTGGCCTCCAAATGAGTGACTAAATGAGAGGAGAGGTCCTCCGGGCTTCCTATTTATAATAGAGTAAGGAAAGTTAGCCTCAAATTCAATTTACACCTCAAAAATGCAATTTTTAATCATTTTGATGACTGACCGAGCTCTATGTGACCAAAGAACCACGACTGGTACTAAGTGGATTTGAAAAGTGAGAATTCACTGTGTACAAGTTGACCCAGCACAAAGTGACTTTGACCCGGTAACTAGCGAAGGCCTGGTCCATAATTTAGACAGGCCACCAATTTAGTGTAGGCACTTTGAGCTCAATTTTTAGTATTATAATATTAAAATTTGGAAAAATTCAAAACATGAAAGTTGTACGTCTACATCTTATCTTTCCAACCAATCACATCAATCAGATTTTGTACGATGGGGTTATAATCAAAATATTGATATGTATCAAGATATTTTAACATAAACAATTCATAACCTTTTAACCCAAAATGCCTCCGAATAAACTCTAACATAACACATCATAGTATGTAAAATTATTCTAAAATGAACAAATATAACCATATTTATATATAAATTAGAGTTTAAATATGTATATTTTATACATATAAAATACACACATCAACCTAGGATCTCGCTTCACATTTCCAACATTCAAGGATCCTAATTATTGTTTCTTATTAGGCCCTCAGATGTCATTTTCAAATTTTGTGAAAGTGGCTAGAGGCATTGCTATAGCCATAGATGAGCAAACAAATATTGAAATTCAAATGGTGTGACCGTTAATTTTCAAGGGAACTTACGAATATCACAAAAAAAGAAAGAGTTGTGTTCTCGACTTTTGAATCGTACCCGTATAGAAATAAGGAATCGATGCCAGAAGGAAGTATCTAGCATTTAAAGGAGACTATCTATGTTCTTAAAGTTGACAGATACATGTTCATCGTTAAAATTCAAGTGCACGAGATTACCAAGAATTTGTGAGTTCCAAATGCCCAGGAGAGATTGATGTCAGACACAACTTCCTCTTACTAAATTAGTTGCCAAGTAAACATGTACTTTTTCTGGCGTGAGATTAGTTATAAGCCGCTCTTCCTCTTAATACAAACATTCATAGAAGATAATAGCTTTATCATCTTCGAATAAAAAATTGAGATCCTGAAATTTTCTACCTCAACATATAATACAACGGATTTTTTTTCCTCTCCAACATACAATGATGGGGTTTATAAATATGAAATACTCCCTTGTACCATCTTTCATCTATCATGAATTTTCCTCTCCAACATACAATGATGGGGTTTATGAATAGGAAATGCTCCCTTGTACCATCTTTCATCTATCATGAATCAGGAAGTAAATTTCTACGTACATACTTCCCTTCTATATATATTTACATTTTAAGATGTCCGTGATAAGTCCATTCCAGACTGTAGGCTAATGTTTCAATAGCATGGCCTCCATCTCTCTCTTCCTCGCGGCATGTTTTAGTTTCTCCAATGCAACAAGTCCAACTTGCCGTACTCTTTCTCTAGACAACCCTATCCTGTAGAATGAATTTGAACAGGGAAAAAAAAAAGTGAAGAAAAAGATTTAAACTTTGAGAAGAGGAGAAAGGTGGTTCTGTCACGTGCTACTAAACAAATATAGAACGTGTCAACATGATATTTCGGTTAAGTATTTAAGTAGTATGGAATTAAGTAGGAATCAAGAAAGCCAATGGATATTGGAATCCATATAATATCAGAACATATGGAAAGCTGTCAAGGAATTACAAAAAGACATATTACAGATGTACAAGATAATGCATCATAAGTCCAAAAAAAGAAGGGAAAAATTCAATTGACAATGACAACACAACAGAAAAGTAATCAGAAACTATGTAACTCGTTGAACTCACCGTTTACTAATGTCCTCCCAAGTAAGACACTCTTTATCCAACCCATAATAAAGACGAACAATTTCTTTCTCTCGTTCCCCAAGGGTCACATTGATGAGTTTATTCACTTCATCCTGCAAGTGTTTGCAATTGGAGTTAGCTTCAGGGAAGTTACGAATATGAATACGACATTTAAAATTGTTGATAATACAAAAGTGTTGCATCATACAACCTTTGGATAAAAGCAAAGTTGAATTTCAGCACCCCCAGGGCTATTCATTCAAGATAATAAACTCAAGTGCCATATTGTGATATTTGGATCATTATTCTTATTTTTTGATAAAACATACATCCATCTTCTTTTTCAATCATTCAAGCTCCTACTCCATGATGATTTAATTAATTAGGCGCACTTTCAATGAATTACTCCAGTTCAGGGGTGAACAAGGGCAAGGATTTATCCTAACCCAAATGTGACTTGGTCTAAGAGGGTTGGAGAGGCCAGACCAGGCTAGTCCAGCTAAACTAGGTTGTTTCTCATTTCTTGTTCCTGGAAAAATTTTGGAATTTTAACACCTCAAATCTTTATATGCTGATGACTGTTTTGGACATATGACTATTCATGTATGTGGGTTGCTTTCACTTAAGTCCTACATTGAGTAGTGCGGGATACTCTAACATAAGTTGATTGGTTAACCCACCTCAATGACTTAACTTTTAGAAGAGGGTTTCTCATCCCACTTGGATGCCTATTAAAATATCATTCAGTTGCTAAACAACTTGTGTCTTTTGTAAGATGGATATACCGTACAAGAAATTAAGAATTTCAAAAATGTCTTCTATTGTATACTATGACCTAAACAGTATAATGATTTAAAATTGCTAGCAGCATCCACCTTCATGATAAAATATTAGTATTGAACCTAAACTATGTAGCCCTAAAAGGCTATGCAGTCTCTTCACTGGTATCAGCAAATGATTTTATTAATCTATTTTAAAATGATATTTTCTAGGACATTTGCATAATACTTCAACCCAACAAATAGGTTAATTAGCTAGAGTTGTTTGTCATCCTGATGTCTTCTTCATGTTGTGACTAGTACACGAAACAATTTGGGACTAAAGAAAAAGTATATACTTGTTGGGTAAAAATGCAAAGAAATAATATCGGAACAGGCATTCAAGTTATATCCTCTACTTCAATATGTCAACAAAAACTTAAGACTCCCAATATGGTCAGATCTCAGGGAAAAAAAAATGTCAAAATACCTTTAGTGCCCACTTATTTACTCCATTCCATGGAATATTCTCAATGCGATTATCTGCAATATACTGGAAAAGAAGTAAAGAGAATTAATGAGACAGAATAATACTGGGGATAAAAAGGAATAGAAAAGGAAACCAGTTCTGAAGATCATCGTTGAATAGACTTGTAGAATGAGTTCTAAATATATTTACGCTATGATGAGTTTCTCCTGGGAGACCATTCAAGGAGGGGAATGCTTCCCTATCAAGTGAGATAACTTTATTGATTGCCTGCAATGTGTAAATACACGGTAACAAAGGAATAACAGGATTTCAAATATAACATGCTCATACAGTCCACATTGTTATTACCTCAGTAGCATTTCTAACTTTTTTCTGAGACATATTTAGGAATTCTGCAATCTTCTGAAAAATAAAGGAATAATTCAGGCAGGTCTATTAATGATTTGGAGTTTTAAAATATCTGCTCGGAACTACTTTCTTTCGTGAATCAAGTTAACTTACATCAACTGTTGGAGTAAGGCCTCTTTCTTCCAGCCTAAATTTCGCATTGCGGATTAAAGCCAATCTCTCATGCAGGTGAGTGGGCAATCTCAATGTTCTTGAATTCTCAACTAAGGCTCTTGAAACACCCTATGACCAAATAAGAGAAAAACATTATATAAATAGACACACAATAGAAAAGAAATTCAAGTCGGTTGGACAAATTTGAGGCATACGATTACATTTAGCCGATTTCTTAGTACACATTAGGTGGGGCCCAGAAACTAATGAAAGTAGAATGGAAAAACGATGCAGATTTTTATCTAATCTTAATGTTGGTTAATTCAATAGAACTAACAGATTGATAAACAAAGGAAACAACTCATTGATAATATTTTTTAGCAGAATTTATGGCAACAGGAATAAAATGAAATTTGATACGGAATACCTAAAACATAAGCCATATAAAGATATTAAATTTAGCACTTAACAAAAACCATTTTCAAATGTCTGGTGGAAATATATTCCTACATGCTGTTGTTGTTTCTGTTGATTTGTATATAAATTGGGCGAATCTATAGAGAATTGCCGTTTCACTAATGAAAAAGTTGAACTACAGACATCTGGCGGATATAATTAAAAAAAAAAATAATCATTTTGAAAACTAAGATGTTAAGGATGTCCGTGGTTCTGCCGCAAAAAATACGGATGGAAAATAGCAAAATAATATGTAAGCCTGACCTGACGTATCCACCAATAAACGTAAGTTGAAATCTTAAACCCTTTTGAAGAATCAAACTTCTCAATCCCACGAAGTAGTCCAATCAGACCACCCTAAACAGTAAATATAATGAGTATTTCACAACAGAGGAAATTAAGAAGCTAACTGAAGAAAAAGGTATCTAGTCTATCTAAATTGAAGCCAAATATTATAAATAACCTGAACAAGGTCAGCCATTTCAGCACCCATGTTATCATATCTTTGAGCTATTGACATGACTAAACGAACATTGCTCATAGTCAACTTCTCTCTGGCTAAATAGCACTCTATCAATTTTTCTTGTAGTTCAGCATGAGATATCCTCAATGAAGTTGCAAGCTGATCATCAGAGGGTTCACATCCTAATCTTTCCTTCAGTCTGGAATTGACTTACAAGGCTTAGAAATGGTCTGTAAACTATTTCACTCTCAGATATAAGCAAATTTGAAGGAAGTAAAGTTACAGAATTATTTGGAAAAATTCCTTCAAATGATATGAAATTATGATGCTGATGATGTACCATGAAGAAAGCCAATGTGGTCTTCCCATCAATTCATTAAAAAGCGTGGTTATTCTGTTAAGAGAAGTGAATATATACAAGATCTATAAAACCTTCATCCTTCTAATAGAACTCTACCAAATTATTTTCATCAACAAGCAGCAACTTCTCTTTCTCTACCACTTGCATCTATTTTTAAAAGTTAACTAACAATGTTAAGAATTTAATTCGAATTTTCATTTGTTGAAAATATCTGGTCTGCATTGTTCCCTGATAAGGCCAACCAAAAAAGCTACAGAATGACTCTACGTTTTCATGTTCCACCTCCAAAATATACATATTATGATCTATATTTTGCATAAGCTTATCAAGAAAATTAAACAGAAACTGTACATTTATAATAGAAACTAACTGGTTTACTATAATAAGACATTATTCCTCATCATTTCAGTAAACTATAGGCTCAAACAAAATGAATACTTACTGGGTTTTATGCTCCTCTAACAAAAGCCCGACTTTTATCTTCTCTGATAAGTTGACAACTTCTGCATGAGAGAGCAGTTCCTCACTCACTACTCCTTTCACATAGCCCTTCAAGCGGTTTTGAAGCAATTCTGGATTGATCGGTGACTTGTGCTGCAAAGTAGGACAGGATTGCATCACTGCATAACCAGTTTTGCTTATAGAATTCCTCTTAGTATGTATTCTTCTCTGCCTTGCAGACACCCCAGAGCAAGTCACTGCCACTTTCTTGAGAGCTTTTAG
This sequence comes from Adenanthera pavonina, assembly GCA_026686845.1. Lineage (NCBI taxonomy): Eukaryota > Viridiplantae > Streptophyta > Magnoliopsida > Fabales > Fabaceae > Adenanthera > Adenanthera pavonina. The sequence continues at coordinate 2,044,030 of JAIVEN010000037.1, forward strand.
TTTTCTTGAATGCTCAGTCAGTACTTCCCTTTCAAAAGAAAGGTTCCATTGCTTTTCCAGCATTGACTTCTGCAGCAAAAGAAGAGCCTCCACAGAATAACCCAGATCAGAACTTTCCACCTCCAGGTCATTGCCATTGTGTCTCTGGAACCATGACTCTGGAATGGCTAGGTCAGGATCAATATGCTCTTTAGGAACCTTAATGGACTGATACTGCCGGTTGGATGTAGGAACAGTTGGTGCATAATTGGCCGACTTCTTGGCAACTATTACTGACTTTGGAGAAGTAATCTGATAGGGTGTGGATCCACAATCATTGCCGTAAGAGAGTTTTTCTGCTATATCAGAGTAATGGTAAGCAGAACTCAACAGCCTCTTTCCTGCACTGACTCCGATAACTGCTACTATGGCCATCATATGCCTTCCTGTTCACTATGTACTATTACCATCAAAATTCTCTATTATGCCAACGAACTTGTGTACTTCTCGTATTGCTTTCAGAAACTTTCCAAATTGTTATTAAACTTCTGATAAATCAAAGGATTACACCCAACAAAAATTGTAAACCAGGAATTATTTGGAAATTTCCAACTTTTAAAAAGGCATCCTAAGTTCCAAGATGCCTGAGAATATATTACATTAAGAAAAGCATACAAGCATGCAGCAAATAACACATGATATTCTGGACGTTTGCCAATTATCCACAAGATTGTTACCAAAAAAAAAAAAAAAACCAACGCAGACTCCAAATGGGTTTGAGCAAAATTTCGTATCTGAAGTGGAAAAAGAAGGTTGTAAAGAAAAAAAAATTCTCCAGGTGGTCTGTAAATGGCATACCTGAATAAATTGCAATAGACGATGATGAAGATGAGCGACAAAAAGGCGAATAAAGGACGTGTCAACGCCAGTTAAGCTGATTCAAACAGAGGGACGATTATTATTCCAGAAAGTATCGATTAGCATTCAGAATAATTCAATCAGCTGCAGAAGCAGTTAGCGATGTAGAATGCAGACCAACCTGTGTCTGGGAATTAACGTCGCTAAATTTTCTTTCTTGAGTTCCTTTTAATATTTTAAACGATTATTATTATCTTTATTGATTTATATATCGGAGTATGGGAACGAAGGAGAGGTGTGATATTTAAGAGTGGGAGAGGCGGAAAAATAGAGGTTCAGATAAATAGTGGAAAAGGAAAAACAAACGAAGAAAAAAAAAAAAAAGGCAAGAAAAGAAAAGATCAAGATATGGGGGAGAGACGCTATTGGCTGGAAGAGATTCTGGGTCCAGCTGCGAGTGGTCTGTACTGCATGACCCTCACCGCTCTCTTCAACCCACGTTTTCGATTCATCCATCGCGTTTTTATATCATCATTTTCAGAGTAAAATATTTTACACTTGAAAACTATTGGTACATTTGAAAATGGAAAATTTTTCACAAAAACTAGGAAACAATTTAATTAAAAAAAATTACAAAGTTATGCATACACAAAATTAAGTACCATGGTTGCAAATTGAAATTTTATCATAGAAGTAAAGTGAAATGATAAGTTTGTCAAAATAAAAAAAAATAATTATCATTTAAAAAAAATCATATAAGCTTGATTCAAAACAATCTAAACAAAATCAAACGGATTAAAAATTGAACCAAACCAATTTAAAAAAAAATCAAAAAAATCTTAATTTTTAAATACTAACCATGCCTAAACTCATATATCATGATGGATATAGCCCTCATTGCTATGTTAAACAGTCACAAAGCTGGATGCTTTTTTTTATATTAAAAAAAACGATGGAAGCTTGATGAAAACCTATATGACATTACAGTAAAACTTTTGTCCATTACTTATTACACCCATGTGTGATTTACCTCATGTTTTTCCTGATTAATTTCTAGTTAATTTCTTCAAGAAATTAAATATAAAAACATTTAATTATCAAAGGATCATGATAGGAAATTGCATTTGGAATTCAAAGTAATACTTAACACTTGTTCCCACAAAATAAAAGATTTATTTTTCATTGTCAATAGCTACTAGAATTTGTATATATAAGTAGCCTGAATTACATTCCATCACAATTTGTGTCAATGACTATAATGAAACATAACTCAACTAAAAAGTAGAGGTTTCCTAGATGCAAAATTATCCAAAAGAGAATATCATTGTTAGGTTAGTAGCCAATAAAATGTCATGCATTATGTTCTGGTTCAAGTTTAGTTATGTTTCAAGTTGCTAAAACTGAATTTGAACCAAACGGAGTTGGTTTTTGAGTGGTGAAAAACGATAAAGACTTGAATGTAGTTCAATTTTGATTGGTTTTAATTGGTTTGATTCAGTTTGGTTTGGTTTTGAATACTCTTAGTGTAGCATCTGTATTTTCAGGGCCATCTTTAAAGGTAAGAAAAGAAAATGCTCATAATTAAGGTAGTGTTTTAGATTCACTGCCCTATTAAAGGAAAGAGTATGATGTTTGAAAGGAATGAAATATGAGCCCAAGGGAAATTGAGGAATGTGGTAGACAGGTAGGAAATTGCAAAACCTTGAGATAGTTGACTGTTGAACTTGGTATGAAATCTAGCTATAGAATAAAAGTTCTTGTCCAGAAGACTTCACAAAAAAGTATGAACAAAATCCTCTATAAGTTGCCAAAACAAGGTATAAGGGAGGTGACTTTTAGGATTATGAGACACAATTAAGTAAAGAGATGAAATCTTCAATAAAGTAAAAGCCACTTACGTAAGAAAAGGGGAGGTGGCTTTTGAGGACATGAAACCCAATTGAGCAATAATGAATGATAGTGAGAGGCCAAAGGTTAAGTTCTAACTGGGCTAACCCAATTAAGGAAGTTCCCTCAAGTGCTAGACCATTAAATGACCTTGTCAGAATAACTAAAGAAGGTAAGAAACAAATGAAATAGTAATGTTATGAAAAAGGAAAATGAGGAAAGCTAATGTATGATCAAAAGGAAGGAAGTTAAAGGAAGGAAATTAGAAAGAAAGATTATGATCGGGATCCTACAAGTATACAAGGTCGATCGCAGTAATAAAAGAAAATCTCTGGAGTATCCCAGAGGTCAAACCCAAGGGAGGTTGTGATTTACTCAATTAAATAATTTCAGTCAAGATAAACAATTTGTGAAACGTTAATTAAAGATTAAGCTAAGAGAAAAACAATAATAAAAAGTAACTAATTGGGTTTAATTCAATCACTGAGAGCGTTAGGGAATTGAGTTTCATCTTCCTGAGACAACTAAAGTTACTCTTAACTTGACTCCTTCTATAATTATAGTGACAGTTATTTATAAATTATCCTAATTACCTTTCAGTCAATTAGTCTGTATTTAATTAGGTTTTAATTCACTCTCGTGCAACTAAAATTTCTAATTAAACCTTAAAGTTATAACTAAAGTCACCATAAACACCTAATTCTATCTCTAGAATTGTTGTTTATGTCTATATCTTTAGGTTTAGGTTTGCTCTTCACCTTTCAGTCTATCAAGCTTACCCAGAGAATGAATTTCATGGTGGCCAATCACAAAATCCCTAATGAAGCACAAAAGAGATAGATATAATTAAATATAAATAAATTAAAAGAATTCAATCAGAAACAAGAGTTATAATTCAGAGTAAACTCTAATCAATCACAGTTAGACTACATCCCTATCCCTAACTGGGACCATTAGTTACGCATAAACATTATTCTTAAAATCAAAATAAGAATAAATTCTCAAACCATCCGAACAAAATCTAAAGAAAGGAAAGTAATAGATGAATAAAGCGAATCAGCTTCACTATGCCTTCAATCCTCTCAGATTTGCCTTCAAAATGCTCCCTCTAAGCTCCAGAGAATTTGGAATAAGTCTTCTAGGGCTCAGAATAGTGATCCCTCCCTTCATTCATTCTAAAAACCCATATATATATATATATATCTTCTCCGTACGACTCCGTGGATGAATTTTTAATATTACTGCTAACACCTTCACCTAGCGCCGTATCATCCTCCTTTTAATTTAGCCGGTGCTGGGTAAAGTCTACAATTTCCTTCCTCTGATCATCACTCGGTGCCAAATGGAGTTTTATTCAGTGGACCCGGCGCCGGGTCATCTCGTAACTTGTTGCTGTCCAGGCCTCCTCACCCGGCCGCGGGTGAGGATGTTGATTGGGAACCATATGAATTTTTTTCTTGTACTTTCTTGTGTTCTTCTTCCATCTAAAATCCTCAGTTGTCCTTTAAATTTTCCTAAGATGCAATTATATCTTAAATTAAATAGAATCATGCAAATTTTAGATCAAAACTCAATATTTTTCAAGAAAAACACTATCAAATGTGGGTATTTTGTAGGTATAAAATAGACACATTAGAGTACGATGTGCCTTATAAGAATATGTTAGAAGTAGAAACAGAAAAGAAACATGTGAAATATTGTACAAACACTACAAAGGGCAAAATGATAATTTCACATGTTTGGTCCTTAAAAAGGATTAATTTTCCTTATGGTCCTTAGAAGGGATTAAGTTTCATTCTTAACTAGAATAAATTCCAAATTTGGTCCTTACTTGGAATTAGTTTCAGAAATTTAGAAAAATGATATATATGTTAAAATGAACCTTTTGACATGCTGAACCATGTTGGATGAATGAAATGAGCTAAAAGATGCAGTTTGAAAATTATATAAACTGCAAAATATGAAGGAATAGAACAGTAACGTAAAAAGTATTGTGGGCCCTATAATACAAATAAAGTAAAAAGAAAATATGTGGGTCCTATATAAATGCAGTTTGGGATAGTTAATTAAATTAAATACAGATCTCAAACTAGTGTATTTCTTATGCATAAAGAAATAAACAGTATTAGAATATACTATAAAAATACCTTTAACTGTCCACATGAAAAATAACTAATATAAGATATATCTGGATCAGGAAAAATATGCAGTATGAAGGACACTCCCTCTCCTTTCATTGGCCAAATTTTTATGCATATGTTAAAAAGAATATTGTAACATTTTTGGTAACCTTCCTCAAGAAGGCATTATTTTTGGCAAAAAAATCAAGAGGACTCTTAGCTAATCTTGGTGGAAGCTTGAAGTCTATATCTTGTATGCATACTCCTCATTTTGGATGAAACATAGAGGGAGTTAGAATGAGAAAACTATGCTGAAATTTTGAGAAAGAAAAAGAGGAGTAAGAAGGAAGAAGAAGGAGGAAGAGGAAGAAGCAAGCTTGAAGGTCAAGAATTTAAATTAAGGTAAGTATCCTTTTCCAATCTAAGTTAGTTTTTCATGAGTTCAAGTTAGGATAGTTGAGTTCTTTTCATCTCCTCCTTGGATGTGAATTCGGCCTTGGTATGTATAGGTATAAGGGAGATATTTTCATGCAATAAACTTAAGGAAAAGCATAAATAAGCTGCTAGAAAGCATGATTGCATGAGCTTTTATGATGAAAAAAAATGAAATTCCTTCTCTTGCTCACCAAGAGGTATGTTTTGGCCTATGTGAAAGGTAAGGAAGGAGTTGGAATTTCATGAATGTAATGGTAGAAGTGGATTCCTCATGCAAAAGTTAGCAAAGGGCAAGTTAGGTTTTTAAGAAAGAACTAAGTGTATGAAATATGAAAATTTAGGGTTTAAAAGATTCTTTAAAAAGTAGCTCATGAAATTAGTTGATTTAGCATGGTTCTTTTGACGTCTCTAGGTTTGGAAAGTGGCAAGGAAGTAATTGGGAAATGCTTCAAGCAAGAGGAAGGCAAGTTTAAAGAAGAAATGTTAAAGCTCCAAGGTAGTATAGCTTACTATACTCTTATGTTATTGCACAATTATGTTTATACATGTTTTATGATATAAACATGTTGCCATGTTGTTGTTGTGACTGTTTTTATGACTGACTGGTTGTTTATTTGATGAGGGCTAAGCTCGAGATGCTATTTTTGTAAGCCGTTATGCTACCGAAATTTTGTTAGCCAACATGGTATTTTTTGTGTTTAAATGAAATTGTGTAATACTATGAATGTTTTAATATTATGTAATGATGCATTAGCATGTGCAAGTTTACTACTGAAATGCCCAATCTTATCCTCCCAAGTACTAACCATGTTAGGTGCAAAGCAAGGCAAATGATGAAGACTAAGAAAGGAGAAAGTGATGAAAAGCAAGTTAATGATTATGTTATAATGTTAATGATGAAGCATGCTTGTATATCATGATATGATTTATGAAATTAATATATTATGATCTATAGGAAAGCATGCTAGATAATGTTTAGTTATGAAATGAAATTGAGAATGAAACGAGTATGTATGACCACTATTTGATGACTAATGACATGCAAATATTTTAGTATGTTATGGTAAAGAAAATGAGGCAAAGTATAATTTCTCTAGTTAGAGAATATGAAGAGCTTCATGATAAGATAGATTTTGTATGAACTGGCTAAGTATGGTAAGAGTTATGACTCAAGAATGTTAAAAGGTCAAAATTGGACAGTAATTGGAAAATTGTAATTTTATTATGAATATTGTCTGCTTTGAAAGGCTATATAAAATTGTATAGTACTCCAAAAATTTAGCTAGTTGTATGTATGGAAAGAGCCATATCTTATGAGAATCATGGCATTAGTTTGAATATAACTCATATTACACTATTTGATGCAAAAGACAATGCTTTTTAGTGAAGCTCCTAAGTTATTAAGTATATCTCGAGCCAGTGGAGTGGAACTTTTTTTCCTTCTGTATTTTTTATAGATATAAATATATTCTTCGAATCATCTCTCCAACTAAAGAAAAGGTTCATGCATAATAATTGAAAGTGCCTAAATTCAAAAATATATATGATCCACTATCCTAAATACTCAATTACTTATCATCATCTTCCACATACTCAGTATTAATTAGTGCTTAGATTTGGTCTCAAGACTCATGTTCATGACTTACAAATTAACTATTTCACCCATTAAGCCCAAAGTTGAGTACCCTACAATGTTAGACATAGTCTAACTAGTAGGAGAGACAACAAAATAGACCCATATAGTATAAGATCAACTCAAAAACAAATTCTTTTTTTACAATTCTTTGTTGAGGACAAAGTAAAAACATTAAATTCATCCCCACACACTTAAATTAAACATTGTCTCAGTATTGTAGGCATATAGACTCCCCTGAATATATGAGATGCAATAAAATATATGAAAAGACGAGGAATGAAGGAAGATGGTAAAGCTATATGTTTGGTCCCTACATGAAATTAATTTCTCATATAATTTTTGGATGAAATTATGCATTGTCCTTAATCAGAATTAATTTTCCATAAGGTTATAAGCAAAAATTAATTTCAGAATTTATCTCGAAAGGTACACAATATACCACTTGAATGAAAGCTTATCCCAAACTAAGCGTAAAGATATAAGTATTGCGTAGCCGGGAGGTCTGCATTGAGAGATAGACCAATTTAAAAGTTAAGTTGAATAGTAAAAAGAAATAATAAAAAATTGGTCTTTCAAAAAAATTACGAGAAAGTACACAGAAGAATAAATAATTGCATTTTTACCCGTCTTAGGGGCAATTTGGTAAAAGTGAGAAATTTCTGTCAAAGTGAAGCTTTCATCATGCCGAACCCAATGGTATATTACATGGAGGTTAATTGCTTACGAATTAGAGAAAACCAAGAGATATAGTTAAATATGAAAAAGAGACAATAATAATATAATTTGTTTAGCCCTTATCTGAAATTAAGCCAAAAAATCCCTAGTAGGAAGTAATTTCAAAAATTAATTAAAAGAGGCATATCTTAAAATGCAAAGAGATGTAGAAAAATCCAGCATATAGCAATTCGGATAGAAAATGACACAAATGTTATTTTTTCCGTGTTAGAAGGAAAAATGAGAAAATTATGTTTTGGGCCAAAGAATAAAAATATTTGCAATGTAGTCCTTAGATCAAGGGTATTTTTATAAAGATGAAAAATTATAGTCAAAATGAAGTTATTAATGAGCCAAGCCCAATGGAATATTATTTGGAAGTTAATAAAGTCCATATGAATTTATTATGGGCCATTGAAATAAAAAGTTAATATTTTACTTGATAAAGATTATTTTAGAGTGCAGAAAAAAGAAGTATTGAGTTAAGGACGGTGAATGTGACTTACATAAATATATTTTGGGTCAAGATAATGATTTTAATCCAAAAGTAATTTTTGGATAATCCTGTACTAATTTAATGACAATTATGATAAAAATATTTAATCGGTACAGGTAAAATTAATTGGTAGAGAGTATATTGGTTCATAAAAATTATTGAAGCAATTTTTGGACAATTTTGACATTAAATCATGTCTGAATTGGCAGATGGGACGTGGAGGGAATTAATCAAGAAGCTTTATTAAAGTTAACCAAATTGATTAATTAAACCAATTATACTATTCATACATCTCATCTCTTTCCTCCAAATACTTAGTTAAGTGACCAAAGCTTCTTCACTCCCTTCATATCACATCTAAAAACTGCAAGAGGAAGTGAGAGAGAGAGCATGAAATTTTGGAGAGAAGACAAGCAGGCAAGTGCAAGAGTTGAAGCCATAAGTATCAAGGTGAGTTTTTATGTTCCTATCTTGTATTCTCTCAAGTGCTTAGTGGAGGTTTTGTGAAGTTTTCCTCTCCTTTTGTTCCCAAGAATTTCTGCCATGATGAGTTCTTGAGAGAGAAAATTGAGCTATTGAGAAATAAACTTAAGAAAAAGCTCAAAATAGGTGATTTAAGCATGAAAATACAAGTTGGTGCTAGTTTGGTGAAGTAAACATTTTCCCCCATTTTATGCAAATTTTTTGTTAGAGTAGGGTTTGTGTTAGGAATGGAATTTCATAATTTTGACCCAAAAAATGGATTCTTTAGGTCCAAATTATGTAAGAACAAATGTGTCATACAAGAACATGCAAAAGGAAAGCAAAATGAAAAATTAGAGTTAAAGTGAGTACTTTATGAAGGAAGTCATGCAATTAGTGACTTAAGATCTTGTTTTATGATATAATAGGGTTCAAGGAAGTGTTAGAAGATCAAAGGAAGGGTTTACAAAGTTTGCAAAGTGTTGGAAAGCCACAAGGTAGTTCACTAACCTAATCTTGCATTGTATTGTCATATAGTTTGCAATGATTTTGATGAGTTACCTATTGTTTGCAATGTTGATTTGTGATGATTTGATATTATTGGCTGAGTTGTTTGATGGGTTTTGAGGCCCTGAAATGTCCAAAACACACGGGAAACTTTGCCCAATTTTCTATAAAATGTTTGAGCATGAATGATTTTAAATATTTGCATAATGATTTGATGATACGTGTTTGCAATATGTGATGATATGTTTTCTTGAGTGGTGGTAACTACTGAGATTTCATGAATCTCATCCCTTCAAAATACTAACCATGTTTAGGCTAAGGCAATGCAAGGAGTTCAAGAGGAGCCAAAAGAGATAAGGAAGAAATTGGTAGAAATTATGTTCTTGCAAGTATTGATGTTAATTTTGATAATATATATAAATTTGTATGCAAAGGATAAATCATATATATATACTGATGCAAGCATGTTCCTTGAGATATGTTGTGGTGTTATGCATGAAGTTGGAATAATGAATGATGGTGTAAGTATGTTATGAAGTTTATTATGCTAAAGTATGGATGAAAGGATTCAATCTTGATACCTTGACAGAACATAGGTATTGTTCATGTGAAATAGGGAAATTAATTTTAGCGATTTACATAATCTAAAAGTAGGTGGAATAAGCTTTCCATAGAGTCAAAGAACATCTCAATTGGTTAAGTATACAATTTATAGTGAATTTTTGAAACTAGGGTTCAAAAACCAGGCAAGGTTGGAAAATTGGAACCTTGAACCTAGGTACTTAAAATTTCAAAAGGAAATATAAAATTGTATAGAGATCCAAAAATTTAGTGGTTTATATGTATGAAAATATCTATGACTTACTTTTAAAATACCACTGGCTTGGAATTAATTGGAGCAATATAAATAAAGATATATGAGTTTTCCTAAAACTGCTCCAGTAAGAATGGAGTTCTGACCCATAGTGGTTCAAGTTAGTGCCACACCCTGTAAAATTAGAATAAATGTGTAAAAAAAATATGCCTAGAAAGTAGACATATAGAGCTTTTAAATAATATAAAGTTTTCATGAATTGGCTCAAGGTAGAATGATATATAAAGTTTTAAATTTAAGGTCAGAATCCTAGGAAAGTAAAAATGACCGTATCTAGAGTAATTATTCATTGATTAACTGTATGAATTGGCCTTGTGAATGCCTTAATTCATATTTTTCCCATGCATATAATGGGTTTAGATATTTTTAGAGACTTAAATCACCTTCATGCGAATGCTTTCTTCTTTTAATTGCCTTTTATCTAAACTTTTCCCCAAGGCCATATTTTTGTCATTGTAATAGGACCTATCCATTTTGCTTTCAAAATACTTGTGGGAAGTTTAAAATGTGCAATACAAGATAAAACTCTGCCGAATCTTAAAATCTCTCTTTAGACCCCTTTTACTATAACCTTTTTCTCTACACTTTAAGCAATGAGGTGAAGAAGGTGACTTTGAATTTTCATTTAACTGAAAACATCCATTTTCTCCTACCTCCTTACTCTCAGTTTTGTCCTCTACCACTAACTCATCACAAAATAAACTAGCTATGCTAACTCAAGTGCCATCAGTAGATGTGTGGGCTTTTGGTTATGGTAAACACTTCCTCATGATCACCTATCCTAAAAACTATCTTGCTTGACGACATGTCTATATTTTCTACAGCAGTCAACAAAAATGGCCTCCCTAGTATAAGAGATCTCCCACCATCCTTAACATCCAAAACTGTAAAATTAGTAAGAATATAAAGCTTACTTACTTTTACTAGTATGTTCTCTACTGTGCCTTCGGGTTGCTTGTATGACAGATCTCCCATTTGTAAAGGAATATTGGTAGACTTCAACTCAGTAATCCCCAAACTCATGCAAAGAGAATAGTGTTGAATTCGAATTTTTTGATGATTCCAAATAACCAGAGCTTGGAAAGGAGAATATCAAATGAGTATTAAATGAAAAAGTGAAGAACGTGTGAAGACTTAGTTGTTAGAATTTCTCACTATTTACACGAGGTAAAAAGCTTTGATTCTCACTTATTTATGTTGCCACACCACTTAAACAAGTAATTTCACAGTTATCCTATGTTAGCATATATTGAATTTGAAAAATACTGACTAACAGATGAATTTTGCTATTGACTCATGTGTATTTTTATGCAAAATTCTAACTTTGTTTAGTAAAATTTGAATATATAGAGGTTTTATCTCTGACAGAAATTTAGGGCTATGTAAATTCTTACTGCTGTGTGTGGGTGAAAAAGCTTTGATACAGAAATAACCATTAACCCAAAATAGTGAAAAACGATTTTGAGCTTGTCTTTGCAATTACTCTGCTAAATTTTTGTATCAAGGCTACTTATATATACAAATTCTAGTAGCTATTGACAATGAAAAATAAATCTTTTATTTTGTGGGAACAAGTGTTAAGTATTACTTTGAATTCCAAATGCAATTTCCTTTCATGATCCTTTGATAATTAAATGTTTTTATATTTAATTTCTTGAAGAAATTAACTAGAAATTAGTCAGGAAAAACATGAGGTAAATCACACATGGGTGTAATAAGTAATGGACAAAAGTTTTAATGTAATGTCATATAGGTTTTCATCAAGCTTCCATCGTTTTTTTTAATATAAAAAAAAGCATCCAGCTTTGTGACTGTTTAACATAGCAATGAGGGCTATATCCATCATGATATATGAGTTTGGGCATGGTTAGTATTTAAAAATTGAGATTTTTTTGGTTTTTTTTTAAATTGGTTTGGTTCAATTTTTAATCATTTTGATTTTGTTTAGATTGTTTTGAATCAAGCTTATATGATTTTTTTTAAATGATAATTATTTTTTTTTCTTTTGACAAACTTATCATTTCACTTTACTTCTATGATAAAATTTCAATTTGCAACCATGGTACTTAATTTTGTGTATGCATAACTTTGTAATTTTTTTTAATTAAATTGTTTCCTAGTTTTTGTGAAAAATTTTCCATTTTCAAATGTACCAATAGTTTTCAAGTGTAAAATATTTTACTCTGAAAATGATGATATAAAAACGCGATGGATGAATCGAAAACGTGGGTTGAAGAGAGCGGTGAGGGTCATGCAGTACAGACCACTCGCAGCTGGACCCAGAATCTCTTCAAGCCAATAGCGTCTCTCCCCCATATCTTGATCTTTTCTTTTCTTGCCTTTTTTTTTTTTCTTCGTTTGTTTTTCCTTTTCCACTATTTATCTGAACCTCTATTTTTCCGCCTCTCCCACTCTTAAATATCACACCTCTCCTTCGTTCCCATACTCCGATATATAAATCAATAAAGATAATAATAATCGTTTAAAATATTAAAAGGAACTCAAGAAAGAAAATTTAGCGACGTTAATTCCCAGACACAGGTTGGTCTGCATTCTACATCGCTAACTGCTTCTGCAGCTGATTGAATTATTCTGAATGCTAATCGATACTTTCTGGAATAATAATCGTCCCTCTGTTTGAATCAGCTTAACTGGCGTTGACACGTCCTTTATTCGCCTTTTTGTCGCTCATCTTCATCATCGTCTATTGCAATTTATTCAGGTATGCCATTTACAGACCACCTGGAGAATTTTTTTTTCTTTACAACCTTCTTTTTCCACTTCAGATACGAAATTTTGCTCAAACCCATTTGGAGTCTGCGTTGGTTTTTTTTTTTTTTTTTGGTAACAATCTTGTGGATAATTGGCAAACGTCCAGAATATCATGTGTTATTTGCTGCATGCTTGTATGCTTTTCTTAATGTAATATATTCTCAGGCATCTTGGAACTTAGGATGCCTTTTTAAAAGTTGGAAATTTCCAAATAATTCCTGGTTTACAATTTTTGTTGGGTGTAATCCTTTGATTTATCAGAAGTTTAATAACAATTTGGAAAGTTTCTGAAAGCAATACGAGAAGTACACAAGTTCGTTGGCATAATAGAGAATTTTGATGGTAATAGTACATAGTGAACAGGAAGGCATATGATGGCCATAGTAGCAGTTATCGGAGTCAGTGCAGGAAAGAGGCTGTTGAGTTCTGCTTACCATTACTCTGATATAGCAGAAAAACTCTCTTACGGCAATGATTGTGGATCCACACCCTATCAGATTACTTCTCCAAAGTCAGTAATAGTTGCCAAGAAGTCGGCCAATTATGCACCAACTGTTCCTACATCCAACCGGCAGTATCAGTCCATTAAGGTTCCTAAAGAGCATATTGATCCTGACCTAGCCATTCCAGAGTCATGGTTCCAGAGACACAATGGCAATGACCTGGAGGTGGAAAGTTCTGATCTGGGTTATTCTGTGGAGGCTCTTCTTTTGCTGCAGAAGTCAATGCTGGAAAAGCAATGGAACCTTTCTTTTGAAAGGGAAGTACTGACTGAGCATTCAAGAAAACTAAAAGCTCTCAAGAAAGTGGCAGTGACTTGCTCTGGGGTGTCTGCAAGGCAGAGAAGAATACATACTAAGAGGAATTCTATAAGCAAAACTGGTTATGCAGTGATGCAATCCTGTCCTACTTTGCAGCACAAGTCACCGATCAATCCAGAATTGCTTCAAAACCGCTTGAAGGGCTATGTGAAAGGAGTAGTGAGTGAGGAACTGCTCTCTCATGCAGAAGTTGTCAACTTATCAGAGAAGATAAAAGTCGGGCTTTTGTTAGAGGAGCATAAAACCCAGTAAGTATTCATTTTGTTTGAGCCTATAGTTTACTGAAATGATGAGGAATAATGTCTTATTATAGTAAACCAGTTAGTTTCTATTATAAATGTACAGTTTCTGTTTAATTTTCTTGATAAGCTTATGCAAAATATAGATCATAATATGTATATTTTGGAGGTGGAACATGAAAACGTAGAGTCATTCTGTAGCTTTTTTGGTTGGCCTTATCAGGGAACAATGCAGACCAGATATTTTCAACAAATGAAAATTCGAATTAAATTCTTAACATTGTTAGTTAACTTTTAAAAATAGATGCAAGTGGTAGAGAAAGAGAAGTTGCTGCTTGTTGATGAAAATAATTTGGTAGAGTTCTATTAGAAGGATGAAGGTTTTATAGATCTTGTATATATTCACTTCTCTTAACAGAATAACCACGCTTTTTAATGAATTGATGGGAAGACCACATTGGCTTTCTTCATGGTACATCATCAGCATCATAATTTCATATCATTTGAAGGAATTTTTCCAAATAATTCTGTAACTTTACTTCCTTCAAATTTGCTTATATCTGAGAGTGAAATAGTTTACAGACCATTTCTAAGCCTTGTAAGTCAATTCCAGACTGAAGGAAAGATTAGGATGTGAACCCTCTGATGATCAGCTTGCAACTTCATTGAGGATATCTCATGCTGAACTACAAGAAAAATTGATAGAGTGCTATTTAGCCAGAGAGAAGTTGACTATGAGCAATGTTCGTTTAGTCATGTCAATAGCTCAAAGATATGATAACATGGGTGCTGAAATGGCTGACCTTGTTCAGGTTATTTATAATATTTGGCTTCAATTTAGATAGACTAGATACCTTTTTCTTCAGTTAGCTTCTTAATTTCCTCTGTTGTGAAATACTCATTATATTTACTGTTTAGGGTGGTCTGATTGGACTACTTCGTGGGATTGAGAAGTTTGATTCTTCAAAAGGGTTTAAGATTTCAACTTACGTTTATTGGTGGATACGTCAGGTCAGGCTTACATATTATTTTGCTATTTTCCATCCGTATTTTTTGCGGCAGAACCACGGACATCCTTAACATCTTAGTTTTCAAAATGATTATTTTTTTTTTTAATTATATCCGCCAGATGTCTGTAGTTCAACTTTTTCATTAGTGAAACGGCAATTCTCTATAGATTCGCCCAATTTATATACAAATCAACAGAAACAACAACAGCATGTAGGAATATATTTCCACCAGACATTTGAAAATGGTTTTTGTTAAGTGCTAAATTTAATATCTTTATATGGCTTATGTTTTAGGTATTCCGTATCAAATTTCATTTTATTCCTGTTGCCATAAATTCTGCTAAAAAATATTATCAATGAGTTGTTTCCTTTGTTTATCAATCTGTTAGTTCTATTGAATTAACCAACATTAAGATTAGATAAAAATCTGCATCGTTTTTCCATTCTACTTTCATTAGTTTCTGGGCCCCACCTAATGTGTACTAAGAAATCGGCTAAATGTAATCGTATGCCTCAAATTTGTCCAACCGACTTGAATTTCTTTTCTATTGTGTGTCTATTTATATAATGTTTTTCTCTTATTTGGTCATAGGGTGTTTCAAGAGCCTTAGTTGAGAATTCAAGAACATTGAGATTGCCCACTCACCTGCATGAGAGATTGGCTTTAATCCGCAATGCGAAATTTAGGCTGGAAGAAAGAGGCCTTACTCCAACAGTTGATGTAAGTTAACTTGATTCACGAAAGAAAGTAGTTCCGAGCAGATATTTTAAAACTCCAAATCATTAATAGACCTGCCTGAATTATTCCTTTATTTTTCAGAAGATTGCAGAATTCCTAAATATGTCTCAGAAAAAAGTTAGAAATGCTACTGAGGTAATAACAATGTGGACTGTATGAGCATGTTATATTTGAAATCCTGTTATTCCTTTGTTACCGTGTATTTACACATTGCAGGCAATCAATAAAGTTATCTCACTTGATAGGGAAGCATTCCCCTCCTTGAATGGTCTCCCAGGAGAAACTCATCATAGCGTAAATATATTTAGAACTCATTCTACAAGTCTATTCAACGATGATCTTCAGAACTGGTTTCCTTTTCTATTCCTTTTTATCCCCAGTATTATTCTTTCTCTCATTAATTCTCTGTACTTCTTTTCCAGTATATTGCACTAAAGGTATTTTAACATTTTTTTTTCCCTGAGATCTTAAGTTTTTGTTGACATATTGAAGTAGAGGATATAACTTGAATGCCTGTTCCGATATTATTCCTTTGCATTTTTACCCAACAAGTATATACTTTTTCTTTAGTCCCAAATTGTTTCGTGTACTAGTCACAACATGAAGACATCAGGATGACAAACAACTCTAGCTAATTAACCTATTTGTTGGGTTGAAGTATTATGCAAATGTCCTAGAAAATATCATTTTAAAATAGATTAATAAAATCATTTGATGATACCAGTGGAGAGACTGCATAACCTTTTAGGGCTACATAGTTTAGGTTCAATACTACAATTTCATCATGAAGGTGGATGCTGCTAGCAATTTTAAATCATTATACTGTTAGGGTTTAGGGTTAGGGGGTTGGGGGATTTGGGGTTTAGGGTGGTTTTTTTTTTTTTGGGGGGGGGGGGTGTTGTTTGGGTGTTGGGGGTTTCAGGGTTTGGGGTTAGGGGGTTGCGGTTTAGGGGTTGGGTTTTTTTTTTTTTTTGGGGGGGGGGGAGGGGGAGTTGTTAGGGTTTAGGGGTTGGGGGTTTGGGGATTTTAGGGTTTGGGGTTTTGGGGTTTTTTTTGGGGGGGGGGGGGGTGTTTGGGGTTTAGGGGTTTAGGGGTTTGGTTTAGGGTTGGGGGTTAGGGGTTTAGGGTTTTAGGGTTTAGGGTTTTTAGGGGTTGGGGGTTTAGGGTTTTTAGGGGTTTAGGGTTTAGGGTTTAGGGTTTTGGGGTTTAGGGGTTAGGGGTTTAGGGTTTTAGGGTTTAGGGTTTAGGGTTTAGGGTTTAGGGTTTAGGGTTTTAGGGTTGGGGGGTTGGGGGGTTGGGGGTTGGGGGTTTTGGGGTTTGGGGGTTTAGGGGTTTAGGGGTTTTAGGGTTTAGGGTTTAGGGTTTAGGGGGTTGGGGGGTTTAGGGGGGTTAGGGGGGTTAGGGGTTAGGGGTTTAGGGTTTTAGGGTTTTAGGGTTTTAGGGGTTAGGGGTTAGGGGTTAGGGGTTTAGGGGTTTAGGGGGTTTAGGGGGTTAGGGGGGTAGGGGGGTAGGGGGTAGGGGGGGTAGGGGTTAGGGGTTAGGGGTTAGGGGTTAGGGTTTTGGGGGTTAGGGGGTTAGAGGGTTAGGGGGTAGGGGGTTGGGGGTTGGGGGTTGGGGGGTTGGGGGTTGGGGGTTGGGGGGTTGGGGGGTTGGGGGGTTGGGGGTTTAGGGGGTTAGGGGGTTAGGGGTTTGGGGTTTGGGGTTTGGGGTCGGGGGTTCGGGGGTTCGGGGGTTCGGGTTTAGGGTTTAGGGTTTAGGGTTTAGGGGTTAGGGGTTAGGGGTTTAGGGGTTTAGGGTTTAGGGTTTAGGGTTTAGGGTTTAGGGGGTTAGGGGGTTTAGGGTTTAGGGTTTAGGGTTTAGGGTTTAGGGTTTAGGGTTTTAGGGGTTTAGGGGGGGTTAGGGGGTTAGGGGGTTTAGGGTTTAGGGTTTAGGGTTTAGGGTTTTAGGGGTTTAGGGGTTTTAGGGGTTAGGGGGTTAGGGGGTTAGGGGGTTTAGGGTTTAGGGTTTAGGGTTTAGGGTTTAGGGTTTAGAGGGTTTTTAGGGTTTTTAGGGTTTAGGGTTTATAGGGTTTATAGGGTTTAGGGTTTATAGGGTTTAGGGTTTATAGGGTTTATAGGGTTTAGGGTTTAGGGTTTAGGGTTTAGGGTTTAGGGTTTTAGGTTTTAGGGTTTAGGGTTTTTGGGTTTAGGGTTTTAGGGTTTTAGGGTTTACGGTTTAGGGTTTAAGGGTTTAAGGGTTTAGGGTTTAGGGTTTAGGGTTTAGGGTTTAGGGTTTAAGGGTTTAGGGTGTTAGGGTTTAGGGTGTTAGGGTTTAAGGGTTTAGGGTTTAAGGGTTTAGGGTTTAGGGGTTTAGGGTGTTAGGGGTTTAGGGTTAGGGGTTTAGGGGTTAGGGGTTTAGGGGTTTAGGGGTTTGGGGTTTGGGGTTTGGGGTTTGGGGTTTGGGGGTTGGGGGTTAGGGGGTTTAGGGGGTTAGGGTTTAGGGTTTAGGGTTTAGGGTTTAGGGTTAGGGGTTTAGGGGGTTAGGGGGTTGGGGGTTGGGGGTTGGGGGTTGGGGGTTGGGGGTTTAGGGTTTAGGGTTTAGGGTTTAGGGTTTAAGGGTTTAAGGGGCTTAGGGGCTTAGGGGCTTAGGGGCTTAGGGGGTTAAGGGGGTTAAGGGGTTAAGGGGTTAAGGGGTTAAGGGGTTTGGGGTTTGGGGTTTGGGGTTTGGGGTTTAGGGTTTAGGGTTTAGGGTTTA
Source organism: Adenanthera pavonina (assembly GCA_026686845.1). Taxonomy (NCBI): domain Eukaryota; kingdom Viridiplantae; phylum Streptophyta; class Magnoliopsida; order Fabales; family Fabaceae; genus Adenanthera; species Adenanthera pavonina. The sequence goes on from JAIVEN010000037.1 coordinate 2,062,312, forward strand.
GGGTTTTTTAGGGTTTTTTAGGGTTTTTTAGGGTTTAGGGTTTTTTAGGGTTTAGGGTTTAGGGTTTAGGGTTTGGGGTTTGGGGTTTGGGGTTTAGGGTTTAGGGTTTAGGGTTTAGGGTTTTTAGGGTTTTTTAGGGTTTTTTAGTTTTTAGGGTTTTTTAGGGTTTAGGGTTTAGGGTTTAGGGTTTTAGGGTTTTAGGGTTTGGGGTTTGGGGTTTGGGGTTTGGGGTTTGGGGTTTGGGTTTAGGGTTTAGGTTTAGGGTTTAGGGTTTGGGGTTTGGGGTTTGGGGGTTTAGGGGGTTTAGGGGGGTTTAGGGGGGTTAGGGGGGTTTTAGGGGGTTTTAGGGGGTTTTAGGGGGTTTAGGGTTTAGGGTTTAGGGTTTAGGTTTTGGGGGTTTTGGGGGTTTTGGGGGTTTTGGGGGTTTTAGGGGGGTTAGGGGGTTAGGGGGTTAGGGGTTTAGGGTTTAGGGTTTAGGGGTTAGGGGTTTAGGGGTTTAGGGTTTTAGGGGTTTTAGGGGGTTTAGGGGGTTAGGGGGTTAGGGGGGTTAGGGTTTAGGGTTTAGGGTTAGGGGGTTAGGGGGTTAGGGGGTTAGGGGGTTAGGGTTTAGGGTAGGGGGGGTAGGGGGGTAGGGGGGTAGGGGGGTAGTGGGTTTAGGATTTAGGGTTTAGGGTTTAGGGGTTAGGGGTTAGGGGTTTAGGGGTTTAGGGTTTAGGGTTTAGGGTTTAGGGTTTAGGGTTTAGGGGGTTAGGGGGTTAGGGGGTTAGGGGGTTAGGGTTTAGGGGTTTAGGGGTTAGGGTTTATTAGGGTTTATTAGGGTTTAGGGTTTAGGGTTTTAGGGTTTAGGGTTGGGGGTTGGGGGTTGGGGGTTGGGGGTTGGGGGTTGGGGGGTTGGGGGGTGGGGGGGGTGGGGGGGTGGGGGGTTTAGGGGTTTAGGGGTTTAGGGTTTAGGGTTTAGGGTTTAGGGTTTAGGTTAGGGGGGTTTAGGGGGTTTAGGGGGTTTAGGGGTTTTAGGGGTTTTAGGGGTTTAGGGTTTAGGGTTTAGGGTTTAGGGTTTATAGGGTTTATAGGGTTTAGGGTTTATAGGGTTTAGGGTTTATAGGGTATAGGGTATAGGGTATAGGGTTTAGGGTTTAGGGTTTAGGGTTGGGGGGTTGGGGGGTTGGGGGGTAGGGGTTTAGGGGTTTAGGGGTTTAGGGTTTAGGGTTTAGGGTTTAGGGTTTAGGGGTTTAGGGGTTTTAGGGGTTTTAGGGGGGTTAGGGGGGTTTAGGGTTTAGGGTTTAGGGTTGGGGGTTTAGGGTTGGGGGTTTAGGGGTTTAGGGGTTTAGGGGTTTAGGGTTTTAGGGGTTTTAGGGGTTTTAGGGGTTTTAGGGTTTAGGGTTTAGGGTTTAGGGTTTAGGGTCTTAGGGTCTTAGGGTCTTAGGGTCTTAGGGTCTAGGGTCTAGGGTCTAGGGTCTAGGGGTCTAAGGGTCTAAGGGTCTAAGGGTCTAAGGGTTTAGGGTCTAGGGGGTTTTAGGGGGTTTAGGGTTTAGGGTTTAGGGTTTAGGGTTTAGGGTTTAGGGGTTTAGGGTTTTAGGGTTTTAGGGGTTAAGGGGTTAAGGGGTTAAGGGGTTAAGGGTTTAGGGTTTAGGGTTTAGGGTTTAGGGTTTAGGGGTTAGGGGTTAGGGGTTAGGGGTTAGGGGTTTTCGGGGGTTTAGGGGGTTTTTAGGGGGTTTAGGGGGTTTAGGGGGTTTAGGGTTTAGGGTTTGGGGTTTAGGGGGTTAGGGGGTTAGGGGTTTAGGGGTTTAGGGGTTTTAGGGGTTTTAGGGGTTTTAGGGGTTTTAGGGGGTTAGGGGGTTTTAGGGGTTTAGGGGGTTTTAGGGTTTAGGGTTTAGGGTTTAGGGTTTAGGGTTTAAGGTTTAGGGTTTACGGTTTAGGGTTTAAGGGGTTTGGGTTTAGGGTTTAGGGTTTGGGTTTTAGGGTTTAGGGTTTAGGGGTTTGGGTTTAGGGTTTAAGGGGTTTGGGTTTAGGGTTTAGGGTTTAGGGTTTAGGGTTAGGGGTTTAGGGGTTAGGGTTAGGGGTTTAGGGGTTTAGGGGTTTAGGGGTTTAGGGGTTTTGGGGTTTAGGGGTTTAGGGGTTAGGGGTTAGGGGTTAGGGGTTAGGGTTAGGGGTTAGGGGTTTAGGGTTTAGGGTTTAGGGTTTAGGGTTTAGGGTTTAGGGTTTAGGGTTTAGGGTTTAGGGGTTTAGGGGTTTAGGGGTTTGGGGGTTTTAGGGGTTTGGGGGTTTTAGGGGTTTGGGGGTTTTAGGGGTTTAGGGTTTTAGGGGTTTAGGGTTTAGGGTTTGGGGTTTGGGGTTTAGGGGTTTAGGGGTTTAGGGGTTTAGGGGTTAGAGGGTTTTGAGGTTTTGGGGTTTAGGGTTTAGGGTTTAGGGTTTAGGGTTTAGGGGTTTAGGGGTTTGGGGTTTAGGGGGTTGGGGGGTTGGGGGGTTGGGGGTTTAGGGGTTTAGGGGTTTAGGGGTTTGGGTTTGGGGTTTAGGGTTTGGGGTTTGGGGTTTGGGGTTTGGGGTTTAGGGTTTGGGGGTTGGGGGTTGGGGGGTTGGGGGTTGGGGGTTGGGGGTTTTAGGGTTTAGGGTTTAGGGTTTAGGGTTTAGGGTTTAGGGTTTAGGGTTTAGGGGTTTAGGGGGTTTAGGGTTTAGGGTTTTGGGGGTTTAG